>OX940986.1:6314841-6609785 GCA_954871275.1 Leptopterna dolabrata | reverse complement strand
CAGTGAGAACACGGCGCGCGCGAGGGCTTTGACAGGGCGAGTCTGTTGTGAGGCGGAGGCGGTTGGTGAAAAAAAACAACCCCAGCTATAAGCCGAGGGATAACGGGGAGGGGGTAAAGGGGGCTAAGACCCCCGGCGGGTGGCGGGTCGAAGTGAATAATTCACTTGGTAAAGTAAGACGGGAACAAGTGGCGGTGGGGGGGGGGGGGGGGGGTTATTGGTATCGCACCTTATACTGACACTGTATGGGCACTGTAAGCCCACACTACAGTCTACAGTGACGTCGGATTGGGTGAGGGCTCTCGTGCGGCACCGGAGCGTTGAAAGGGGGGCGGATTTCAGCGGAGCGGTGAAAAGGTGACGTCAATCGTCTGCATTCAAACGTACAAAAACCTTTTACGAAGACGACAACCCGCTCTGAATCGCAACGGTAACACAACAAAATACAATAAATTACAATACAATCAAAATAATTAATCGACTGAGCTAATTAAATTAATAAATAAATACAATTAATTTAAAAAACAGACTAAAACATCGCTCAGTGAAGGAGGAGTAGTAACACGCAGCATGAAATAATGTGCGAATTTTCAAACAACGTACCTACAAACTACCCGTCAAACAGCGACAATACCTTCCCAGTGTTAAACCATTAACCATAAAAACCCAATTATGAACAATGTTTTGGCAATTTTAAAGATTTAAATAATAATTTTTTTGATCGTAGGTACATACCTACCAAATTTATTAAATTGTCAACAACAAGGTATTTTTTTGTATATTCGGACAAAGAATTGGACTGAAGAAGCTGTAGAAATGTTATAATATTATTATTGCCATTATATTATAACATTTCTACAGCAATATTTTATTATAATTATAACATTTCTACAGCTTCATCAGGGCAATTCCTTGTCCGAAAATAAAAAAAATACCTAGTTGTTGAAAATCTAATAAATTAGGTAGGTAAACTTACCTACGATCAAAAAAATTATTATTTAAATCTTTAACAAATATTATAAATATTGTAAATTTTATATAATAATCATAAATATTATAAATTTCCCAAAATTTCGACATTTTAGACATTTTTAACGATAAAAATAAATTCAATTTTTTGTATTTTCTGGTCTGAAATTGGATCTTTCACCAATACACATGGTTTTTCACCGAAAATGCATGTTTTCTGCAATAATCCCCATGGAGTTGAGTCGAAACAAAAAACGCTGCAAAGTCCTTGTCACATGGGTTTATTATTCTACTGGACTTACCTACAGAAATTTTGGCTGTTTATTTATTGTTTCATTCATGTGAAAATAATTGAAATAGCTATTTCTGATGGTTTCCACCATTTTTGGCCCCTAAAATACGAATTAGGTACGCTCCTTTTTTTTCCAAATTATCTTTGGTCATTGATACTACCATTTAATCGTCTTGACCCACCTGTTGACACTTTTTCTAGTGTTATTATACAAATTGATGGTGATTTCAGACGATTTCCCAGGTTTTTGACTCATAAAAAATCAATTTTGGGAGCTCTTTGGTAGAACTCAATTTTCTACTCTTTGGGCAAAATCGACTTCATATTCGGTCTTCTCGTCCCAAAAACATGGAAAACGATACCTCAAAAGCTCATTTTACTAAAATGTTACTGAAACACAAAAAGTACCTATTTTTATACACATTTTCACCCATAACACCCCTGGGTATATTCCGATCGGGCTGAAAAGTTCCCGGACACAACTAGGGCCCAAATGGAGCATGTGTGCGAATGAACGAATTTTTTGGTTCGAAAATGAAGCCGGTACACGTGATACGGCGGACGGCGGACGGACATTGCATTTTTGGAATCTACGCACCTTCAAACGGAAAAGAATAAATTTTGAGGGGGTGTTATAATAAATTTTTGCTGAGCGAATACATAGGTGTATTATTCACAAGAATAATAAACCAAAATAGCACCGCCCGACAAACTCGACTGCGTAGTAAAATGTTTTACGAATATTTCCCAGAGACCCCTTCGCATTACTGTAGAAAAGTAGGATGTGAGTATAATGGGATGAGGTATAATGGAGCTTTCAACCCTCTTTACTTCTCGGGCGGGTAGAGAAGATGCTCGAAAAAGCTTGAAGGGCCATGAAACGTTTATGGGTGTTTCAGGAGACAAGCGATGTCTGTCGTTATAACTCGTTGCGTTATGGCTTTTTCAGGGCATCGGATATGTCGGGGTGGGGATGGGGACAGCTCGATGGCTTAGGAATGTTCCGGTTAAAGGGAAATGACGAGAAACGGTGGGAAATCCACTGAGTATAAACGTGTGCGTATGTATGAGGCACATTTCAGTTGTATAGGTGAACCACACGCAACGATCAAAAATATAATGAGATGTATTTAATTAATTTTGTACTGCATCTAGTTATTCTTTCTTAGCTGGATAAGTTTTAATTAAATAGTACTTTCACAAAGTCAGCAGTGTACGTACCTAGTTCAAAAATAAGCGTTATTTTTTAAATGAGGGCTATTAAAAGTAAAAATGCGGCAAAAAATGACGTATCAGGTTTACTGACATCTGATTGGCTGTTGGCCCAAGGAGGCGGAGCGAAGCTTTGGAGGCGAAGGTTCTCAATGCTGCCAACAACTCAACATTAGAATTGGCAAACCTTCCTGGCAACCTCAAGTACCTTTGATGTGACTTTTCCTGAACCTCCCCTCGGTATGATTTGAGGAAGTGTTTTTTTTTTTTTTTTGTGTCATTGATTTATAAATTTGCGGTTCGGTACATCGTTTAAAGTGATGCACTGGCGCTCTAAGCGGATTTGAGTTGAACTAATTGCCGATTTACCTAATAGGTCTGGCCTAATAGGATTGCATTTTGGTTTATTATTCTGTGAATAATACACCTATGTATTCGCTCAGCAAAACATTTTTAGAACACCCCCTCAAACTTTTTTCTTTTCCGTTTCAAGGTGCGTAGATCCCAAAAACGCTGCAAAGTCCTTGTCACATGGGTTTATTATTCTACTGGACATACCTACAGACATGTTGGCTGTTAATTTATTGTTTCTTTCATGTGAAATAATTTAAATAGCCATTTCTGATGTTTTCCACCAATTTTGGCCCCTGAAACACGAATTAGGTACGCTCCTTTTTTTTTTCAAATTATCTTTGTTCACTGATGGTGCCATTCAATCGTCTTGATCCACGCGTTGACACTTTTTCTAGTATTATACAAATTGATGGTGATTTCAGACGATTTCCCAGGTTTTTGACTCATAAAAAATCAATTTTGGGAGCTGAACATTTGGTAGAACTCAATTTTCCACTCTTTGGTCAAAATCGACTTCATATTCGGTCTTCTCGTCCCCAAAAACATGAAAAACGATACCTCAAAAGCTCATTTTACTAACATGTTACTAAAACGCAAAAAGTACCTATTTTTACACACATTTTCACTCATAACACCCCTGGGTATATTCCGATCTGGCTGCAAAGTTTCGGGACACAACTAGGGCCCAAATGGAGCTTGTGTGCGAAAGAACGAATTTTTTAGACCAAAAATGAAGCCTGTACACGAAATACGGCGGACGGCGGACGGACATTGCATTTTGGTTTATTATTCTCTGAATAATACACCTATGTGATCGCTCAGCAAAAAATTTTTATAACCCCCCCTCAAACTTTTTTCTTTTCCGTTTCAAGGTGCGTAGATTCCAAAAATGCAATGTCCAAAATTTTGAGGGGGTGTTATAAAAATTTTTTGCTGAGCGAATACATAGGTGTATTATTCACAGAATAATAAACCAAAAGGAGCGTACATAATTTGTTTTAGGGGCCAAAAATGGTGGAAACCATCAGAAATAGCTATTTCAATGACTGCACACGAAAGAAACAATAAATGAACAGCCAACATTTCTGTAGGTAAGTCCAATAGAATAATAAACCCATGTGACAAGGACTTTGCAGCGTTTGTGTTTTAGTAACATGAGCTGTTGAGGTATCTGTTTCCATGTTTTGGGGAACGAGAAGACCGAATATGAAGTGAATTTTGACCATAGAGTGGAAAATTGAGGTTCTACCAGATGTTCAGCTCCCAAAATTGATTTTTTATGAGTCTAAAACCCGAAAAATCCTCTGAAATCACCATCAGTTTGTATAATAACACTAGAAAAAGTGGCAACCGATTAATCAAGCTAAATTAAATTATTAAAGATTAAAAAAGAGAGAAAAAAAGCAAAAAGATTGAAAAAAAAGAAAAAGAAATTGAGCGTACCTAATTTGTGTTTTGGGTGCCAAAATTGGTGGAAACCACCAGAAATATTTCAATTATTTCACACGAAAGAAACAATAAATGAACAGCCAACATTTCTGTAGGTATGTCCACTAGAATAATAAACCCAAGTGACAAGGACTTTGAACCTTTTTTTTTATAAATGTAAATACTGTCGAGAAAAAAAAGGTGAGTACGTTTTCATTCCATTTTCTTCCTTGATCCTTTTCTGTAATTTTTTAAGGGCGCGATAATAACTGGAACATAATGTATAGACTACCTGTAGTACGTCTCATAGCAAACTTCAGTTCATTTTAGAAATATTTTAAATTTTTTTTAACGTAATTTTTCTTTGGAGTGCATGTTTTGCACATTTTGCCCATTAGAGTGCATGTTTTGGCCAAATTTTGTTCATATAATTCGAGTCCCTAGTTATAACCGACAAACCATCGCAATCAGAATGACAAGCAGCCTCCTCTGCGCGAGTGCGTAGGTCGGTCAAAATATTTGTCATCGTAAAACTTCGAGGCTGGCTGATGTTGAGGAGTGTGATTGTCAGGCTATCAACCGTTTGGAGATGTTTGCCTCAGGAGCTGGGCATCGTAAATCCGAGTTTAAAACGCCCAAACAGTAAATCTTCCTTGGCAGTGTTGATTCTCTGAGATAACCCGCCAGGTAATCCGACGGCGGCGATCTGGGAAGTTAACAACCCGAGTCGACGAAACGCCTCAGTGGAAATGAACGCTGTGAGAGGTTCTCTGCTCCACGGGAGTCGCTCGATCGCAAAGTTGGTTGCACAGTTTGATTGTGTGTCTTTTCTGTGTTGGAAAATGTACCTTTTTCACAAGCCACAAGCTCCTGTGCCCGTCGTTTCGTTCGCTTTCTTTGACTTTCTTTGACTTTCCTCCTCACAGCTCACAACTTCTTGTTTGAACAAGGAGCCTCCTCACCTGTCGATAAGGTTTTGGGACGCATTACGAGTCGAGAGGGGGGAAGAAGACGCCTAAATATTCAACAGGTCCCCAACGGCGCCGCACTTCCTCAGGGACTTTTTCTCAGGACCGGATCATGTTCGAAACATTTTCAAAAACACGCTCTACGAAATCTACAAGAGCGTAAAAGTAAAACTCTACAAACGACGTGTCAAAAATGGGTAAAAATCTTTCGTGAATACCACCGATCGCTTATTCAATGTGTCGTCCGCTTACGTGTTGTTGCTTATTCAACGTTTCCCCCGTACCAAGTGTTAATTACCTAAGCGGGTACAACTGATAAAACGTTCAACTTGGCGACCACCTGATTTTAACATGTTTAATGTTTTAGGGCTGGGGGTCATTCTGTGAATTCCGACACGCAAATATGCAACGTTTTTCATTGGTTACTACACAGTTACTACCTTCTGTTGTAGCAACCATAAAGAATATCGCACTCGAAAGAAACAAGAGTCAATAGCTACGTTTTTCATTGGTTACTACACAGTTACTACCTTCTGTTTGTAGCAACCATATATGTTGATGGCGAGTTCTATAATAAGTACAGTAAATGCAACATTATACTTGTAGAGTTCAGTGAAATTGTGGCTTTCATTTTTTCTTGACATTAAAAAACTATATCTAATTTCTCCCTTGCGAGGGAAAAACATTAAACATGATTTAATGTTTTTCCCTCTCAAGGGAGAAATTGTTTATCATGTGAGTACCTAGTTGAGGGGAGTGGAAGTGGACAGTTGACAGTAGATGTTCTCAGTTTAATTGTCCTCAGTGAATGTCGGACATAAGTGGTTTTCTTCTTTATGGTTGTTACAACTGTTTGGTTGTGGATGATGACTGATGCTGCTGGCGTTGGGATGAGTTTTTTGGTAGGTAGTGAAACTTGAACAAACGTTGAAGTATTTTGCTTCAAATTTGTCATTTTTGCCGTTTGCCGTCGTTAGGTCGAAGTACACAGCAACCCTAGGTAAGTACCTGCCTGCAGTTTATTTACCGGGTGATAAAAATTTAAGGCCCACTCAAAAAAATTTCTTGTTAAGAGGGGTTTGTTAAAACGTTCAAACTGAAACCCCCTTAATTTTTCACGTCGAGTTCAAAAATTAGAGTTTTGCGCCCGCACAAAACTTTTTGGTTTATTATTCTGTGAATAATACACCTATGTATTCGCTCAGCAAACATTTCTTATAACACCCCCTCAAAATTTTTTCTTTTACGTTTCAAGGTGCGTAGATTCCAAAAATGCAATGTCCGTCCGCCGTACGCCATAACTACTTCATTTTCGGTCTAAAAAATTCGTTCTTTCGCACACATGCTCCGTTTGGGCCCTAGTTGTGTCCCGAAACTTTGCAGCCCGATCGGAATATACCCAGGGGTGTTATGGGTGAAAATGGGTGTAAAAATAGGTACTTTGGTGTTTTAGTAACATGTTAGTAAAATGACCTTTTGAGATATCGTTTTTACCATATTTTTGGGGAAGAGAAGACCGAGTATGAAGTCGATTTTGACCGAAGAGTGGAAAATTGAGGTTGTACCACATGTTCAGCTCCCGAAATTGATTTTTTATGAGTCAAAAACCTGAGAAATCGTCTGAAATCACCATCAGTTTGTATAATAACACTAGAAAAAGTGTCAACAGGTGGATCAAGACGATTAAATGGTACTATCAATGATCAAAGATAATTTGAAGGGGAAAAAAAAGGAGCGTGTATAATTTGTGTTTTGGGGGCAAAAATTGGTGGAAACCATCAGAAATATCTATTTTGATTATTTTATATGAAAGAAACAATAAACAAACAGCCAACATTTCTGTAGGTATGTCCAGTAGAATAATAAACCCATGTGACAAGGACTTAGCAGCGTTTTGTGTTTTAGTAACATGTTAGTAACATGAGCGTTTGAGGTATCGTTTTCCATGTTTTTTGGGACAAGAAGACCGAATATGAAGTCAATTTTGACCAAAGAGTGGAAAATTTAGGTTCTACAAGTGGTTCTAATCTCAAAATCGATTTTTTATGAGTCAAAAACCTGGGAAATCGTCTGAAATCACCATCAATTTGTATAATAACACTGGAAGTGTCAACAGGTGAATCAAAACAATTAAATGGCACTACCAATGATCAAAGATAATTTGAGAATAAAAAGGCGTACCTAATTCGTGTTTTGGTTCCAAAATTGGTGGAAACAATCAGAAATAGCTATTTCAATTATTTCACATGAAAGTAACAATAAATGAACAGCCAACATTTCTGTAGGTATGTCCGATAGAATAATAAACCCATGTGACAAGGACTTTGCGTTTTTGGTTTATTATTCTGTGAATAATACACCTATGTATTCGCTCAGCAAAATTTTTTTAATGACACCCCCTCAAAATTTTTTCTTTTCCGTTTGAAGGTGCGTAGATTCCAAAAATGAAATGTCCGTCCGCCGTCCGCCGTATCACGTGTACAGGCTTCATTTTCGGTCTAAAAAAATCGTTCATTCGCACACATGCTCCATTTGGGCCCTAGTTGTGTCCCGAAACGTTTCAGCCCGATCGGAATATACCCAGGGGTGTTATGAGTGAAAATGTGTACAAAAAACGCTTGCATACGAGTCTGCAACGCATTGGGACATTTTCATGTCTTTACCTATTGCTTTTGACATTATTAATATTAAGAGGTAGGTACCTAATTTCAATAAAATAGACGATTCCGGATTAATTATCTTCTACACTCACGATCATTATTTGTAAACAAAATATGAGAACAGTTATGCCCATAGCTCCGCTATTCGTATAGTCAATATGTTATGGAGAACATGAAAATGTTCGTTAAATCGAGAGCTTTCCAACGAGTGGTGAACGATTTTTGTGGGTTAAAAAGTGTAGAAAATGAACAAACCTAACAACGGGGTCGTTGTAAGCGGAAATCATTATAAAGGCACTGTAACACAATTTCGTTACGCAATTTCGTGACAGTTTTTTGTGCTATGTGCCAGGGCAAAGACATGAAAATGTCAAAATAGGTACTTTTTGGGTTTTAGCAACATGTTGGTAACATGAGCTTTTGAGGTATCGTTTTCCATGTTTTTTTTTTGGACGAGAAGACCGAATATGAAGTCGATTTTGAACAACGAGTGGAAAATTGGGGTTGTACCAGATGTTCAGCTCCCAAAATTGATTTTTTATGGGTCAAAAACCTGCGAAATCGTCCGAAATCACCATCAATTTGTAGAATAGCACTAGGTAAAGTGTCAAAACGTGGATCAAGACGATTAAATGGCACTACCAATGATCAACGATAATTTAAAAAAAAAAAAAAGGAGCGTACCTAATTTAAGTTTTGGGGGCCAAAATTGGTGGAAACAATCAGAAATATTTCAATTATTTCACATGAAAGAAACAATAAACAAACAGCCAACATTTCTGTAGGTATGTCCAGTAGAATAATAAACCCATGTGACAAGGACTTTGCAGCGTTTTGTTTTTTAGTAACATGTTAGTAACATGAGCGTTTGAGGTATCGTTTTCCATGTTTTTTGGGACAAGAAGACCGAATATGAAGTCAATTTTGACGAAAGAGTGGACAATTTAGGTTCTACCAGTGGTTCTGCTCTCAAAATTGATTTTTTATGAGTCAAAAACCTGGGAAATTGTCTGAAATCACCATCAATTTGTAGAATAGCACTAGGTAAAGTGTCAAAACGTGGATCAAGACGATTAAATGGCACTACCAATGATCAACGATAATTTAAAAAAAAAAAAAAAGGAGCGTACCTAATTTAAGTTTTGGGGGCCAAAATTGGTGGAAACAATCAGAAATATTTCAATTATTTCACATGAAAGAAACAATAAACAAACAGCCAACATTTCTGTAGGTATGTCCAGTAGAATAATAAACCCATGTGACAAGGACTTTGCAGCGTTTTGTTTTTTAGTAACATGTTAGTAACATGAGCGTTTGAGGTATCGTTTTCCATGTTTTTTGGGACAAGAAGACCGAATATGAAGTCAATTTTGACGAAAGAGTGGACAATTTAGGTTCTACCAGTGGTTCTGCTCTCAAAATTGATTTTTTATGAGTCAAAAACCTGGGAAATTGTCTGAAATCACCATCAATTTGTATAATAACACTGGAAGTGTCAACAGGTGAATCAATAAATGGCACCACCAGTAATCAAAGATAATTTGAGAATAAAAAGGCGTACCTAATTCGTGTTTTGGGTCTACAATTGGTGAGAAATATCTATTTACATTATTTCACATGAAAGTAACAATAAATGAACAGCCAACATTTCTGTAGGTATGTCCAATAGAATAATAAACCCAAGTGACAAGGACTTTGCAGCGTTCTTTCTTTCACGTTTCATGGCGCGTAGATGCGAAAAATGCAATGTCCATACGCCGTATCGTGCATATCCACTTCATTTCCGGACTAACAAATTCGTTCATTCGCACACATGCTCCATTTGGGCCCTAGTTGTGTCCCGAAACTTTGCAGCCCGATCGGAATTTACCCAGGGGTGTTATGAGTGAAAATGTGTGTAAAAATATGGTATTTGGTGTTCCAGTAAAATGAGCTTCTGAGATATCGTTTTCATATTTTTTGGGGACGAGAAGACCGAATATGAAGTCGGTGTTGACCAAATAGTGAAGAATTGATGTTGTAACGAAGGTCTAACAGAATAATAAACATATGTGACGCTTTAATGACAATAAATAAATTAATATAGGTTCTTAAGATGTAATGCTTAGAAACCAAACATGACTTAAATTTAATAAATGGATTGCGACCCCTCTCATTTGTTCGGAACTTGTGCTTGAGAGGGGGGGGGGGGGGGGGTTATCGTTAAGTCGCCATTGTAGGTAGGCAATTAGTTGGTTGTAAGGCCCCTAAGGCGCCCGTTGAAAGACTCCCCTCCCCCTTCCAACCTCCTCTTCACGATACTTCCCCTCCCCCCTCCCCCCTCACCCCTCCGCCATCCACAGCCTTTCGCAGTCAGTGAGCCAGTAGGTACCTAAGGTTAATATTTATGTCGATTTGTTATTCAAGTATTCACAAAAGAAATACAGGTATGTGAAAATAACAAAATATTAAAATAACTTTCCTTGTATCCGGTCATCTTCTGTCTCAGGAAAAGTCCAAGCAAAGGCGAAAACGAGTTCAACGTCGTAGTTTCCGAACTGAAGAAACTCGAAAACGATTTCAGCACCGACGTTGCTGTCCTCCGCGAGCAAATAGAACTGGCCAGTTTGGATTTCACAGAAGCTCAGTAAGTTGAGAGGCCTGCCAAGTGGGTGGGCAGTGTAGCGTTCTCGCATCGCTCGCACGATGAGCTGGGGGCCTATTCACTAAGTCAAAGAGACATCTCTTTTCGGTCCGACTCTCTCTTTTGGCAGAAGAGATTTTTATAGTATCCACGACAGGGTTATTCAGTAACTTCTAAGGTCGGCCACACACGTGCAGGTTTGCCTGCAGGCGTACCTGAACAGGTGTACCTGACAGAACGTCACTCCAACACACGATCCGGTATACCTGACAGGTCAGTTTGCTCCATAATGCCATCCGACGATGATGTTGCGTTTATCGGACTACTATTAATATTAAATAAAGAGGAAAAGAAAATGCAACGCCAAAAGTGGTCAAAAGAGTGGTTTTTGAAGAGAAACAGATTCACTCATGTAAATTTAATGAAAGAGTTATTTTTTTTTTACAACTGTGTCCTTCACCGCATCAGGTTCCATCTCCTTCAACTTGATCAACAACTTGTCATAGGCAGCATCACGCAGTGTACGATCGTGATATTCTTTACTTTTTGTGCGCCAAAGACAAGTTTCTGCCTGTAAATGCCTGTAAATTCTTCCATCACTTGATGACGCTGCCTCGAAGACATTGCGCACTGAATAATTAACTGAACACAAAGAAGAAAACTGAACACAATACAAATACACTGCCAAGGTGATGGCACAGGAGCTTCCTCGTCACAATCAGAGTGACCCATTATAAAATAGAACAGACTCGGAAGCAAAATAACATAACATTACATTACATAACATTACATAACATTACATAACATTACATTACATAACCAAACATTACATAACATTACATAACATTACATAACATTACATTACATAACCAAACATTACATAACATTACATGAAATATACATAATTACATAACATTACGTCCATAATACATTACATCCATTATACATAATTGCGAAAGTTATGCGTGTTTGAAGAATTTCACGTTAGCGCATGCGCAGGGCGAACCGCTGGCTCTATCATGTTGAAATTTATATGGGACCTCAATGGGCCCTACCCGCTTAATCCCTGAGAATTGCATTGAAATTGGGTGAAATCTTTGGTTACTACGGCTGTAACAAGGAAATTGAATCTATTTCAAGCCAGCGCATGCGCAGAGCGCACCGAGGGTCCGATCATGCTTAAATTCATACTGGAACTCACTGGGCCTTGTCCAAACAACCCTTGAAAATTTGAGCGAAATTGAATCAAAATTGTGAATGTTATGCGTGTTTGTTGAATTTAACGTTAGCGCATGCGCAGGGCGTACCGCTGGATCAATCATGTTGAAATTTGTATGGGACCTCAAGGGGCCTTATCCGCACTATCCCTCAAAATTTGAGCTGAATCAATTCAAAATCGTGGAAGTTATGGCTGTAACAAGGAAATGCGGACAGACTCACAGACCGACAGACACGGAACCAAATTTGTTCAGTAGGCCTTGAAACGCAAAATGCAAGTAGAAATTTTGATTTCTGATGACAAAAATTTTTTGGCTCACGAAAGTGAACACAAGGCTTCCGCTGCTTTGCAGACTCGGAAGCAAAAGAGGAGAGAATATTAACGAAGGAGACCCAACGAGCAAACGATGAAAACTGAACTGAAACCTGTGCAGGCATCAGGTGAGCCCCCACACACGCTCAGGTTTACCAACCTGCACAGGTAAAAAGAATTGAATTTCCATCAGGCGAACTTTACCTGCACAGGTCTCAGATCAGGTGAATAACTGTGCAGGTATGTACCCACACACGCTCCGGTTTACCTGCACAGGTGTACCTGTTCAGGTACGCCTGCAGGCAAACCTGCACGTGTGTGGCCGGCTTAAGAGAGAGTTGGCGGCCATCTTGGCATTTTCGATCTCTTTCAGAGAGACAGCTAATTAGGTGTCTTTCCTCGAAAGAGAGAGTCTATTTCTCGTTTTTTTGACAGTGATAAATCGTGTAATATCCTCGTTCATCCGCAACCACATCAGTAATTTTGATCGTGTTTTTTTCATTTCATAAGTTAAGTCAATTTTCATTGAAAATATATGCACATTATTGATTCATGAGTAAAAACGTCCATGTACGGGTTGAGGTAGGTACCTACCTACCTAAGAGTGGCCGATCATTAGGTGTAGATATAATACAAGCATTAAGCCCCCTAATTCGACTTTTTCTGTTTATAATTGGGACTTTTTTTTCAATTTCATTTAAACTTTTATCCGATTCATGAGTAAAAACGTCCAAGTATGGATTGAGGTACGTAGGTACCCACTGAATAGGTATTACTAAGAAATGCGTTCATTATTAAGGAATTGAACTCCCGGGGGCACAAACATCTTGCACTTCATGGATACTACCTATGGGATTTTCATGCATTAGGATCCATATCTCTTTCTCAAGGTCACTGGAGCTATTCTGCAAAATAGACGAATCTCTCGTGGGAGATTTTCAAAATAGATAATCTCTTCCCACTATCGATTTCAGTGAATAGGCTGACTTGACTTTAATTTAGTACAGTTGAACAAACCCCATGTACCACACCTTCTCGCGCATGTCAAACAGTCCACAATAGGAAGGAGAATCCACAAAAACTTCTGTAAATTAGATTTCCAAGTTTGCCCAGGCGCAGAAGCTGTTGCTTGTATTAGTGTGCTAATTATGAGGTTCATGAAGAACGGTTTGACACCATCAGCTTGGCAACTGCAAATTTCAATGAAATCGGGTAAGTAAATTGAATCGAGGATACCTAAGGGTTCAAGTAAGATTATTGCAACCTATGCAAATACCTACCCACCAGCATCCTACACCTCCAAAATTTCCATTACCCTGCTGTCATCCAATGTGATCACGAGCCTCCTTTAGGCAAATTCAATAACTGATGCTTTCTATGCCTTTAGTTGTTTTCCTGGCCTGGTTTCTATTCCTGCTTCCTGGTCTGGTTTCTTTCTGCTAACCTAAATTTCTGTTAACAACGTGGTTGAGAAATCCCGGATCTACTTTTATTACTCACCCAATGGGGAATTTTCGTCAAAAAAATTTCTTGGAGAAAAGAACTCTTGGAAAAATGGTAGTTTGAAGCATGTTTTCAAAACTAATTTGAATTTTTTTTTTTTTTTTTAATCGGGTATTATTGTAATTAGGGTAATTTTTGCTTCCTCACTACCGACGGTAGGGAAGTCTTGGATTCGTGATTGAGTGAAAAAACATTGATGTCTTCCAAAATGAAAATTTCCACTTCCGTTTTGCGTTACAGACATCGAAGAACATTTTTGGTTCCGTGTCTGTCTGACTGCGGTAATTCCTTGTAACGCCCGTAACTACCCGAAAAATGGTCGAAATGGGCTGGAATTTGGAGGGTAGGTGCGGACTGGGTCACAGAAGGTCCCATACCAAAATCAATGAAAAATTACGGTAACTTTCGGCTGCGCATGCGCAAACGTAAAATACTTGAAAAGCTCATAACTACCCTAAATATCGTTGAAATGAGTTCAAACTTAGAGGGTCGATCAGGAATAATACTTTGATAGTTTCAAGTGAATTTCATTGGAATTTTACTGTAACTTTCGTCTGCGCATGCGCGAACAAGAAATGTTGACCATTTCCTTGTAACGCTTCTAAATACGCAAACAATAGCTGTAGGGAGCTGAAGTTTTGAAGGTACACGCGGGTTGGATCGCAAATGGTCCCGTTTCAAAATCATGGAAATCGTTTCGTCTGCGCATGCGCAAACGTAAAATACTTGGAACGCCCGTAACTACTTTAAATATAATTGAAATGAGCTCAGATTTGGAGGGTCGATCAAGAATAATTCTTTGATAGTTCCATAAGAATTCATTCGTCTGCGCATGCGCGAACATGAAATGTTGCCCGTTCCCTTGTAACGCTTCTAACTACGCGAAAAATAGTCGTACAGAGCTGAAATTTTGAGGGTAAACGTGGTTGGATCGCAGATGGTCCCGTATCAAAATGAACCTACCCGGCTATTCTATACGTTCATGTGATTCAAGTGAGGAAGCTTTACTACCTACTCGAATTATTTTAAATTGTTTAAAAAAAATTAATTTATTAAATTGGGGTAATTAAAAGTGAAAAACGGCAAGAAATGACTTATCGTATATTGACATGTGATAGGCTGTTGGCCCAAGGAGGCGGAGCGAAGCTTTGGAGGCGAAGGTTCTCAATGCTGACAACAACTCAACATTAGAAATGGCAAACCTTCCTGGCATCCTTCAAGAACCTTTGGTGTGACCTTTCATGAACCTCCCCTTGGTTTGATTTTGAGGACGTGTTTTTTTTTTCTTAAATTAATTTTACATTTGCGGTTTCATCCATCCATCCATTGCGGTTCTGTACATCGTTCAAACTTATGCACTGGCGCTCCAAGCGGGATTCAGTTTGAACTACTCGGCACTTTACCTGATACGTCATTTCTAGCAGAAATTCGGAAATTCAAATTTCACCCTCGTTTTCTGCTTGGACTTTCCGACATAATCACCTCGTTATGTGGTTAATAAGTGTTGATTTCCTCTATTGAACAGAATTTGGTTTAAAAAAAAAGAAGAACTTTTAACTCACGAAAATTGCCCATTAAGTACCTGTGTACTTATTTTATTCAATTACCAGAAATAATTTCGCTCATACGGTCATGCTAAATGAACGGGAAGTTTTGGTTTCTCTTAAAATGTCTTATTCCATCGACGCTCAATCAACCCTGCATCAGTCAATATTTTCTAAAATAAAATTGATGTCGGAAATCCCCCTTGTCCTTTATTACCACATTTTATGTTAGGTACATGACATACCTACCAATTATTGTACCTACCTTATAATTGGGCCGAATTGATCTGTAAGGGCGTAAGTAGGTGCTAGTTAACCAGATCCAGTAGACACGAACTAAATCACTCGCGAAGAAATCGTGGAAACCCATTTCAAAGAAAAACGTCGTTATTGAAAGAATTGTTGTCTATTTCCATTAATACACGAAAAAACGCGAAAACCGCTGTTATACCGGTTTCGGTGATCAAATCATCGTCAGAACATACAATAACTATTATTTGCTACTGACGATGGTTTTGTTTGTTTGTATTGTTTTTCGCGTTTTTTTTTTTCGTGTATAACTGGAAATAGACTATTTTTTCGATAACTCCGCTTTTCTTAGATTCAGTAGACGTCGGCGTAGAACATGAGTTTTGTTTCCTCAAACAAACTGCCAACAAACTCATTGAGGAGTCTACTCGGTGGGTATGCCGGGTCCGTTGGTGTTTTATATATGAGTTTGGGAATATGGTAATTGTGACGAGAAGTAACAAAATGGACTGGGAAACTGAATCCTTTTTTTTTCTTCCCTTCCGCTCGCGATCTTTGCGAGTAGGTAACTTGATAAAAAAAAAAGTTTGTTCGCCTCCTTCGCTCGCTTTTTCTCGGATGCCGTAGAATATTTTTCATTTCGGTCGCTATAACGTAGCTCTCAACATTTGGTCGGTCTAATATGATCGATAGGCGGACTAGCACATTCACGTAGGTAGGTACTATTTATAGGTTCCTGTGATCAATAGGTGGTCACGCACTATTTATATATTATGTTCTTATTAGTGGGTGGCTACCAATATAATTTCATACGGTTACACATTATGTTATACTATCCTGTTCATCACAGTAAAATTACTTCAGTCAGAAACACGATGGCCTGGTAGGTGGTGCGAAGTAAAAGTAGTTTTGTATGCGAATGTTCGAATTATATGTATAAAATACAACTTACGTGCTGAACAAATCTGAACTCAAATTTGAATAAAAAAACCACAGGATAAAAATAGAAATAGTCTATTTTCACGTAAACTAACAAACTGTAGACCGGTTTCGGTTGTTACACCATCATCAGTACCTACACGATAGAATGAAACTACTGATCAGAAACTACTGATGATGCTGTAACAACCGAAACCGGTCAACAGTTTGTTAGTTTACGTGGAAATAGACTATTCTATTTTTATCCTGTAGTTTTTTGCTATGGATTTCCACCACTCCGCCGCAAGTGATTTAAGTCAAATTTTAACATTCCATGCCACCTTCAGCCCTCCGGGTAGGAACCTGGGTATTTTTGTCGTTTTTACCAATTTTATTCTAAATTATTCCCGTCGAAAGACTCAATTTTGGATTATCTTTATGGACACATACCTAACAATATTAGGTAAATTTTGTTAGCTTAAAGCCGTATGGTTTGTTTGTTTAAACTCACCATTTGCCATTTGATCCCTTTTGCTATGAAACGGATAAATCGTTACCTACCTTTACGGTTGTCTGTATTTATTATATTGTGTATTCCTACTAATATATTATCTATTCCTTCTGTAAAAAAAATACTTATACATTAAAAAATAGCCATCTACCAAAAACTTTGAGCCCCACTTATTATTATCATCAATTTTGCACATTTTCCACTTTTGCCTATTATACCTACATTTTTGCAATACAAGAAAAATTTACATTTTTCGTATGATTGATAATAAGACATTCAGTGTTGCATATTTTCAGGAAGAAATTTGGCAGAGCAGAAAAAGAGTACATTGCAGCGAAATTGGAACTGTTCGTCAAGAAAGAGAGGAAAGAGCAACTCACGAATCATCTGTGTTCCGTCATAAAACTCAACGAGATCGAAAAAGCGAAGACCATCAGCGGATTCGTCGGGAAACTGGAATTGGCTCCGCGACCAATGGAAAAACTGGTAAGGGAAACCTTTTGTGAGACCGAAATAAAACTTACCCAGGATACAAAGTACAGTGAACATGCCTGTCGTCTTATACAAAAAACCTTGGGCGTTCTTTAGTTTTCTGCCCCATTTTCGAAAAATAATAACTCCCTTAAATTCCAAATTTTAACAAAAAACGCAGCAAAGTCCTTGTCACATGGGTTTATTATTCTATTGGACATACTACAGAAATGTTGGCTGTTTATTTATTGTTTCTTTCATGTGTAATAATTGAAATAGCTCTAATTCTGATGGTTTCCACCAGTTTTGGCCCACAAAAACACGAATTGCGCTCCTTTTTTTCCAAATTATGTTTTATAATTGATAGTGTCATCTAATTGTCTGTTGGCACTTTTCTAGTGTTGTTATACAAATTGATGGTGATTTCAGACAATTACCCGGGTTTTTGACTCATAGAAAATTGATTTTATGAGCTGAACCTTCGTTACAACCTCAATTCTTCACTCTTTGGTCAAAATCAACATATTCGGTCTTCTCGCACCAAAAAAACGATGCCTCACACGCTCATGTTCACTAAAACCTCAAAAAAAACCTCGAAAAACCTTATTTTTACACCCATCCCCCCCCCCCCCCCCCCCCAATAACACCCCTGGGTGTAAGCCGATTGGGCGACTGAGCTTCGGACACGTTGAAAATTTAATAAATTACCTACAATTAAAAAATTACCTATTATTTATATCTATAAAAATTAAAAATCAGACTCGATGCAAATTAACTATTATTATCGGAATAATTACAAATTGATTAATGTAATTTGAAGTTGATCGATTAGTAGAGAGTTATGAGTTTTTGACTCATAAAAAATGAATTTTGGGAGCTTAAACTTCGTTAGAACCTCAATTTTCCACTCTTTGGTAAAAATTGATTTCATATTCGGTCTTCTCGCCTAAAAAACATGGAAAAAGATACCTCAAAAGCTCATTTTACTAGAACACCAAAAAAACCTATTTTACACCAATTTTTCACCCATAACACCCCTGGGTATATTCCGATCGGGCTGCAAAGTTTCGGGACACAACTAGGGCCCAATTGGAGCCTGTGTGCGAAAGAACGAATTTTTTAGACCGAAAATGAAGCACTTATGGCGTAGGTACGGCGGACGGACATTGCATTTTAGGAATGTACGCACCTTGAAACGTAAAAGAAAAAATTTTGAGGGGGTGTTATAAAAATTTATTGCCGAGCGAATACATAGGTGTATTATTCACAGAATAATAAACCAAAAGGAGTGTTTTGGAAACTTTGGACTATTGGCTTTCGGGTCATCAAGTACATTTACAGCTCTGAAACCTTTACCGACTTTAAACCGGCAGACTCCAATGGATCGATTCTACAACTAATTCCGATTGTGAAGTCAAAAGCAGCCGATCCACGTCCGTTCCTCATCGGTACAATCTTACTGACTTCAATATTCTACTGGTTCACTGACGTTCACTGGTTCAAAACACGCAAAAATTCTGAGCCTATATTTCTATGTTTTTGAGGGCGCTGAACATGGGCCAAAATGTTTCCCAAAAAAAAACTTGAACACTCCTTTAGCAAGGAAGACTAGGACCTATAAAAAAATTCGGACATGTCCTACGGATCTGTATCCCCCATTCGTACATTGCCCATTGGGCAATCTTCAACTGGAGTTTTTTACCAACAAATTTCAATTAGTGTATCGCCTAATCGAATCGCCCCTCGATTAATTCCTTTGTGGATCAACTTATTTAAATTGAGTTCACGAAACACGAACCCTAAAACGGTTAAAAAATTAACAACTCCATTCAAATGTAACTAACGTAATTGTCCGCCCAATTTTCGAAGGGAGCTCAGTTTCGCAAGACAACTTGATTAAATCCGCCTCCTCTCGCAGTTGGAAACTTCAGACCGGGTAGTAACTTTAGAATGTTGCAACTCGAATTAACTAATAAAAATACTTCAGAGTGAAATTACGAGAATGGGCAATTTTTGTGGGTTACAAATTCTTTTTTTTGGCCAAATTCTGTTGAAGAGTAGTTGAATTAACACCTATTGATCACATAACGAGGTATTTACTTCAGAAGAGTAGGCAGAAAAGTGTGAAATTTGAATTTCAGAGTTCCTGCTAGAAATGAAGAGTAGTTCGACCTAAATCCCGCTTGGAACGCTAGTGCATCACTTTAAACTATGTACAGAACTGCAATGAATGGGTGGATGGAACCAAAAATTTATAAATGAATTTTCTAAAACACATCCTCAAAATCAAACCGAGGGAAAGTCACAGGAAAGGTTGCCACAAGGTTCGCCATTTCTTATGTTGGGTTGTTGGCAGCATTGAATACTTTGGTTGGGCCAACAGCCAACCAGGTGTCGATAGACCTGATCATTTTTCCCCACTCTGAAAGTAAACGCATGGAAGATGGAAGAAGGGATGTCATTTCTTCCATGGTTAAGGTAAAGTTTATAGGCATGTTCAGGCAAGCATTTCTGAATCAGTTCGGAATCAGGAGATTCCGAAAAGGGGAGGATGGGAACCGTTCAGAACTTTCAGTTCTAACTCTTTCTGTCCGAACTCTTTTTGAACCAGTTCAGAACTACTAACTAACCAGAATAACAACTCCCAATAGTTATGACCTTATGCCAGTCTAATATGTGATTTTAAGAGAGAGAAATAACTGGAGGATGAGTTCAGCTAACTATTAATTGGGTTTTCGAAACAGCAGGTACCTGCATACTTAAACTCTTAAATGGATGAATAACGTCGAAAATTTCCTTATCTGTGGCCACTACCGGTACTTTTTCCTCGAGTTTTACCTTGAGTAGGTGGTGTCCTGTCGAGCTAAAAAGTTTTCAAAAAACCTACTTTTTTTATTAGGGTAGTTGCCGCACATGGGGTCACCTGACCGTTATACG
This sequence comes from Leptopterna dolabrata, assembly GCA_954871275.1. Classification (NCBI taxonomy): domain Eukaryota; kingdom Metazoa; phylum Arthropoda; class Insecta; order Hemiptera; family Miridae; genus Leptopterna; species Leptopterna dolabrata. The sequence continues at coordinate 6,589,615 of OX940986.1, read as the reverse complement.
CAGTGATCTTTGGTCAGCATTTTGACTAAAAACCTCATAATTCTCGAAATAATGGTCGAAAAAATAGGTAGGCACCTACTTACCCATTGTAAGTTTCAAATCCTATTTTTCACCCCTTAGTGATAACTCAAGGAAATGGTGAGCTTCGAGGACCAACTAGACCCCCGAATGGGATCTCTACGCCAATAAATTTCATTAATTTATTTAGGTCTAATAGTTTCGGAGAAAAGCGAAGGACTGCAGACGTCAGTCTCTGAAATAATCCGTCACGATTATTTCGATTCGATTTTCGGATTCTGCATACGTACCTACCTCCCTACTTATCTTTATCGAATTCCACCACAGTAGATAAGGTGACAACAGTGAAAATGTCTACTGCGCATGCCTCGAACTATTAGTTCTGAAGAAAATCCAGAACCTCTCGAACTAGTTTGGAATCTTTCAGAACTAGTTCTGATGATGTCTTAACAGCCAAAAATGGGCGTGGTCAGTTACGAATGGTTCGGAACTGCTTCTCCGACATACCTTAAATGTAGGAACATACTAACTAAACATGTCCTCGAAAATTTTGATATCTTTTTTGTTAAATCCCAGTAAAACTTACTTATTTTTAATGTAAAAATAAATAAAATTTAAAATATTATTTGATGTTCAAACACGAAAATGTCACTTTTGAAATAATGTCACTTTTCAAGTCTACACAGAAAAACGTAAGTTTTGCGGAGTCACATATTACAAAAAAGATCCAAAGACGGAAGGCAACTCTGACCTGCTCGTGTTTGATTTTGGCAAATTTATTACGATGCTTACCAACAGAATAATAATAAATTATTGTGTGATTATTTTCGATTACTACCCACCACGAGACCTATAAATTCTGGTTTGCTTTTTTCCAGACCAATGAGCTGGGAGAGTTATGCGATGAAAAGACACGAGATAAGAAAGACGCCAGCGAAGAATCTGCAGAGAACACAATAGAACGATAGAAATCACCGATGTTACTACCAGTAAATTTATTAGAAATTTAATAAATTATACCATGTCATTTTTATCCGCACAAGAGGCAGTAATATCTACAATGAGAGAACATCACGTGATATTGAACGAAATATCGTTCTTATGTAGAAATTCAGTATAAAAATATGAACAAAAATTGGATACTATGATTTTGAATTTATGCTAGATCCAAATCTCTATACAATACCGAGGCCAAGAAAAGCTTGAAGCATTATACATGAACCGCCTTTTGTTGTTTGAAAATGATCCTACCAAGGTAATTTACCTACTTACCTACTAGAGCTAATTTGAAACAGATAGTAAACTACCTACAAATTCCTTCGTTTTTCCATTGGGTGCCTATGCTATAGTAGGAGGATTATCACTCAAAATACCCGCATCTGTTGATGATCAGTGGATACCTTAACGTAAACAAGGGTTTTTTTTCATTCAATATCAGTCGAATCTAAGAAGTTCAGCATGGGGGACAGAATTATTATACTCATTGTGGTAATTTGGAACTCCATGTTTGAAATCTTGTTCTTAATCTGTGTGTTGGTGAGGAAGTTGGAGAATGCTGACGGCCAAGTGTATTGCTTGAGGCAGGAGAGAAAGTGTGGAGCTGAAGGCGAAAAGGTGATCTGAGTGTGAAGTTGTACTAGTGACAATAAATATGAGTACTGAAATTGTAAATTGGACGCCCTGCGTTGTCGGCCAGTGACCGAACTGCAAGGAAGGTGGGTTGATCCTTGTCGGTCAGAGAGCGTTCAAACCAAAAAGGCTTTGAGGTGAATAATGGTTGACGGCCGATGAGATGAGGGTGATGAAAGGAAAACCTAAAATTAAATTTGATTAGCCTAAACACCTAATAAAATGTAACCCTAAAAATTGACCTGATTATTGTCAATAAAATATGGGAGTTGAAAGTTGAAAAGGTAATAGAGTTGTGGCAACCATTTTCCGAAAAACGCAATTCTAAAACATAACTCTATTCTAGGGTGACAAATTCGGATGCTAACTATCCAACGGTTAGTGGAGAGTTTTCGCAAAGGTTTGGCTACTAGCCCGTTGAGGGCTAAGGCCTACGTACGAAGGAAAGCGCGAACTGCGCATGCGCACTTTTGGGTGGGAACAAACTAACTTAGGTGTCCACGTTGGATGCCACAGGTCTACTTGAACGACCTAGGACTAGGTCGTATGGGCCGTTTCCCATACTAACCTTCTTCCATGGCATTTGTGATTATTTGTTTGTGTTGTGTAGGTGTACCTTAGCATGCGTCTTTTTTCTCTCGATTTTCGGTTTTTCTGCTGTATAAAAACCATACATTTCTATATTTTTTTGAAAACAGTATTAGGAAATATTTCTGTGACCCTTGAAGACTGGAAAATGTCAATAAATTGTACCTGCCTAATTTCTCTATGTCTATGGACAACCTTACAGTTTTTTGGCTAATGATGTCTACCTATTGGCCACTAATTTTTGCCAAATAACTTTAATTAGCCAAACCTTTAGTTTTCTGGCTAATTGGTCTCGTGTCTATGGACAACCCTACATTATTTTCGATTTTAAAATAGTACGAGTAGTAGGAAAATAGTAATAGGATGATGTGTGCTTAATGGATGTGATCCTTTAAGACTGGAAAATCTTAATTAATTTTACCTGGCTTGTCTATGAATAACCGTATAATTGTACTAGATGAAAACTAAAAACGGCTTTTTAAACTGAAATCTTCAAGTGTTGAGAATGTGATGAGAATGTGATGAGAATGTGATGAGAATGTGATGAGAACTGTTCAACGTTAATGTTAGTGTCACCCATCGAATCAGCTTGGGTCGTTCAACGACCTAACTTTCACGACCTTAGATGTTTCACGATCTAAGAGGTTAGCATCCGGTTTTTCCCCCTTAGATTGTTAGCCCGTCAACGACCTAGTTGCCAAACTTTTGCGAAAACTCTAGTGTTCACGTAACTCCTGACATATTTTGAAGTGACGTTAACCTAATAATTTGCTAATGATATATAATTTGTCAAGTTAACCTCTTTTTTCTCATACCTTGTAACATAATTATTCAGTAATAGTAATTATTCCATTTTGATGGTTTTCAATGAGTTATGAAAAATGTCTAGAAGAGCAATCGTGCCCATTTACTGTAAGTACAACCGTACGCACGGCACCGTGGGACCTTGGGTCCTTTGCATCATTTTAAATATCCACAATACTTGCGAATTATAAGGCTCTCACTTACCCCCCTCATGGCTTTCGGATGGCAATGCACAAGATGAATAGGTACACGAACCACATGAAGTTCGAGCTTCCAAATATACCTAAATAGAACGAAAAAATAAAGGGAACGCAAACGGGGGAAAACCTTCCCGAGGCCGGCTCCTTCTCCTGTTTTTCTACGAAATTCACATTCGGGGTGACGCGATAGCGTAGCCACGGAGATCGAATTTGTTATCCGCGAAGAAGTTTAATTACCGTGTTACGTAGTACGTAGCTCTGAGATGCACGACGCGCATCTTTCCAATAGTTAAATGGCGCTGGACAACACAAGTCTTGAAAATGCTAAAACTTACGTCTCGAACGTAACATTTCCATTTACATTCTCTCTCCCGATCGTCAATTTTTGGTTGCGGACAACCCTCTATTATGTTAATTTAAATTTTTAAGACTAAAGATCAAGTGCTAGAAGAAGTGAGGGTTGATTTTTGGTTGAGCTGGTTTGGACAGAGTTAGGCTCAGGTAAGTGAGAGATGGTCGTCTGATGCTCCTGCCAAAGAAGCCGACCTTATATAGGAGGGTCCCCCCACCACTTTGGCTTGTATTAGCCGCCCACAGTCATTTGCCGCGAGGACGGGTTCCTTGTCCAAACACCGTTTATTCAGTTTATAAAATATTTTGGAATTTCTCAGACTGTACTGTCCGACTTATTAGGAGAAACAGAAGAACCTCATATGGATACTGAAAGACAATATCATGTATGGTCCTCTGACAACTGGTCGGGGTTGATAAGCCCTCCAGGAAAGTACAGGACTGGATGTTTTCCTTCCTTCTTTCCTCTAAGCCTGTATTGACAAGTGTCTGTAGCAGCAAACAGCTATGGCTGAATGTAGATAAGCCATAAAGGAAGGGAAGACAAAAACCTATTAGACCCAACTTGGAAGATTCCGTTTCATTCCCGGAACTAACACCCTCAGAGACCCAACAATCTGCTGACCTGCCCTTAGTCAAAATCGACGATCTCACTGGTATTCATGAAGGTATTATTATCACTGAGATAGCAGTAGGCACACTCACACCAGCTTCCAACCACATTATTGCAGATCACTCACAAGCCTTAAGGGCCTTCCACAGAGGCGGCACTTGCTGTGACAGCAAATTTCACATGAGACGGCTAAACCAACAGCCTCTTCTTGGGCTCCACCTTCCCTTCTTCACAAGTAGCACCTTTTCCAGGAGACCTCCAAATCCTACAGCTCCCTCTTATTCTGGTGACAGCACTCCAAAAACCCTGCAAATCCCTACACAACGGTTTATTATTTTTTACAGAATATCCTTCTGTTACAGATCACAGCTCTCTGTATAGATTCAAGAATATTCTAAGATTATGAAGATCGCAGACCCTCGGTAGCTTAGTACCTAACCCCGCATTCGTGACTAAGTACCTACATAGATCACGCGTTAAATGTTGCTAAAATAATTCTGAAGATGACACAGTAGCTAAAATGGCAAAAAGGAACAAAAATAAATAAGTTCTGAAGTGAATCTGGTGATATGGAGTGAAAAAATATTCAGTCCCTGTAGGGTTTCGACCTCCGGAACTTTGGCATATCAGTCCGTCAGGTAGACCACTGTGCACCAGTTATGTGCGCTCTCACCACAGCTTGATGCCTGCATACACCCTGCTCTCTATGGCAAATTGTATAGCAAGTTTTATGGCAACATAGTAGAATGCTCCGGATCTCAAAAATTCAGAAAAAATCGAACTATTTAAAAATGCGAGAAAAGCCACACCTTAAAATAAAATTTTCTGAGCTAGGGATACTCCGGACATTTCCACCTCTATTTTTCACCCCTTAAGAGTTGAGTGACAGTAACGCCGAGCTTCGAATACCAACTAGAGCCCAAACGGGCCCATATACCAGATTTTGTGAATTTAGTTCATAGTAACTAAGGAAAAAGCCGCGAATGGACGGAAATTTTTTTTATTCGATATTCGTATTCTACGGCCCTTGAAACGTAAACCATCAAATTTTGAGGGGAGGGGGGGTTAAAATTTTTGTCCATGGTCGATTCCAAAAGTTTATTATTGAAAATAATGAACCAAAAGAAAGGATTTCCTAGGTCTCCGTCAAGAAGAAAGAATGCAAATAAATCAAGCTAAGGTAAGGTTTGGAGGAACAACACCCATGATAAGTTCATCTTACATTTTATTTTTTAGATAAAAATTTGAACTGAAAACCTAATAATTGGTAGAACCCAAAAACAAGAGTTCAGTACCCTAACATAAGCCTTAGCTTCAGTTCATCCATCCAAGGAAGCAATAAAATACTACACAAAATTAAATATATGACATACGGCGTAATAATGACACAGGTCATAGGACAACCTACACCTGCTTCAGGTCTGTTTAATTGTGATTGTTACGCTCCGAATACGGTAAACAATTGGCCCCCAATGTAATCTAGGTCTTATATAAATAAATGTTGATGTCACATATGGATGCTATAACATATAGTATCCATGGATTCCAGATTTATAATGGTGGATGCACACTATATTAATAGCACGATTATATTAATTATGCGTTATTTAATTAGCGCTATTATTATTTATAGCACTGCAGAACATATTACCACAACTATATTAGGAAATTCAATGAACATCATAGTATTAATATGTACAACGCATCAATATACATGTCATCCTTACGGCTATAAGAATCAATTATATCATTGTTTTGGAGTGTCCAGCACATTAAGCAGCGTCATAGGCTGCTACAGTTATTCCTACCGGATGGTGATGTTGATGATGGGGATATCTTCGTAAGGCTTGTCAGTCTTGGGGTTGGTCTTGACAGTGCTGATATTGTGGACGACTTCCATACCCTTGAACACCCTCCCGAACACCGTGTGCTTATTGTCCAGCCACGGCGTCGGGCCGAGAGTTATGAAGAACTGACTACCGTTCGTGTTGGGGCCCGCGTTGGCCATACTGACTGTGTACGGTCTGTCGTGCTTCAGATGAGGCTTGAACTCGTCTTCGAACTCACCGCCCCATATGCTCTCTCCGCCCGTACCGTTCCCCGTAGGGTCACCAGTCTGAATCATAAACCCTTTGATAACCCTGTGGAATATATTCCCGTTGTAATACCCGTTTTTGCTATGCGTGCAGAAATTTTCAATCGTCCTCGCGCACTCTGTGAACAATTTAATATGCACATCGCCCATAGTCGTGTGCATAATAGCGTGCTCGTAATTCTGGAACGATCCCGTTGTTTCGGTGGCGGACAACACATCCTCTTTCGTTGGTTTTTCATTGAAAACATCTCGCTCCGAGTCCCCTTCGATATTACAAGGTTCGACTGTTGTAAACAAATAAAACCTATTCCTTTTGAATGCCGTACAAAATATAGTTGGATCCACACTAGCAGACTGTATCGCCGGATTGTTCGATCCTTCTTGCTCCAAAGTCATCGAGGCTTTCGTTGCTTTGACTTTACCTTGAAACAATGATATCTGCAGCGGCCTCACGTTCTCAGTCTTACCGATAATCCTGCAACACTGCTTGGTGACTATATTCACCACTTTAATCCCCAACATAGTCGTGTAAATCAGGAAATTGTTGCTCTCGTCGAATACTATATTGCAGTGCATCAAGGCACCAGCTTTTTCAAGCTCGCGCTCAACCGCCATTCTCCGGCCGAATTCCATGTTTGACACTTGAGGTTGTTTTTGCTGCAGTGTGCTCAGCTGCTGCAACGTTTCGTCCAACACAAGATGAAGTTTCCCAGTAAGGAAGCTAAACAGTCGAACTTTACGGTCTGGGGAGACCGTGGCGAATTTCTCACCATCATTGGAAAAAGCGATGCCTGTAGGGTACGTTTTTACTTTGACGAACTCGTACAAATCGGTGTCGAGTTTGGATTCGAATTTGACGATTTTCGGGAACTGGTAGTTTCTTTTGGCGCCGCACCAATACTCGAGGATGCCAGCTTCATCTACGGATATGGCGGCATCGTAGAAGCTGTTGTACCGTACGATTTTCACGATTTTGGTGTGTTTTCTGTCGAGGGTTTCCAAAGGGTCGGTTTGCCCTTTGCCATCAAAAATGTGGATTTTGTGGGAATCGTGCGGACAGACGGCGATGGTCGCCAGTTCGTCTTTGGGGCCGTGGATCCATTCAAGGATGTGCGATTGGAAATCCAAGTTCAAAATGTTGATCATGTCGAAATTGATGATATCGAAGACTTTGATGGCGTTATCGCTACCAGACGTCGCTAAGAGTGAGCCGTTGTAGTTGGCCGTTATGGACAAAATGGAGCCGAGATGAGCTCGGAAGTGTTTGACGAATTCGATGCCCCGCTCGCCTTTTTTCCAAAATTTGATGTGACCGTCGACACTGGCCGTGGCGATGAATTCGGTCTTGGTGGAGACTACGTGCGTGATGACATCACGGTGCATGAAGCTCTTTTCGTAGCACTCGGCCGAAGGTATGTTCTTGAGGAAAAGTGCCTCATGATGGAGAACCTGAAATCGAAAAACGAAGACTGAAATCAGCAGAACATCAAAACGTAAGTAAAGCCTCGTTTACATGGTGATAGTTCACTATCACTACCATGGCAGAGCTGTGGAATTTCACGGACCAGTTAGGGAGGTGTTGCCGTTGCTGGAGAACAAAATTAAATCCTAAAAAATCTACCCTCATGCAATTCACGTACAAGAGAAAAATAATATCCCCTCCTCTTCAACTGGAGGAATGGCTGCACTGCACAGACAGACTGTGGTATACCTTGGCCTGCAGTTGGACTCGAAACTGAAATGGGAAGCCCACATCACGGATGTACTCCAGCGACTCAGACACTGCTTCCGTCGACTGTATTTCCTCCAGCTACTCAGACACCGCTTCCGTCGACTGTATTTCCTCCTCGACAGCAACTCTCCTCTGCCACTACGCCTCAACCGTCAGATCTATTTAACTGTTCTACGTCCTGTTTAGTTGTACGGTTGTCAGGTATGGGACTCGGCGTCCAACTCGCCAATCAAACGTTTCAGAATAGAGCAGTACTCCGAGTGATTTCGGGCGCCCAGTCGTATGTCAGTAACTCCCTCCTTCATAGAGATCTTCAAATTCCTTAAGTAAATGACGCAGGTACTGAGTGCTACCTGCCAAAAACTATACTCACCCATGCTGGACCATACAAATGAACTCATTTCCCATATATCACACACAACCCCTCTCCTCCCAGACCGGAGCGACGCGACGCCTGAAACGCAAGAGGCCACCAGACCTACAATGAATTATATTTTCATACCAATTTAATTATCTTTATATATTTATTCTATCTAAAAATTATTTTTTCTTACTTGTTTTCCTAGACTGTTTACTGTTACTCCTACGTTATTCATATCGATATTATACACGTAAATATATTGAATTATTTATATTGGGGGCTGTCAGTGTAAGTAGTTTGATCATTTAAATTCGTAAAACTCCAATGTATCATAATATACAATAAAGTGCTCTTATTACTTGTCAAAAAAAACAGCAGTTGCATCAACCCTGAGAGTCCTACTCGAGCTCATCTTGAGCGGAGAATCGTCATCCTGGGAGGCGGTTGGCCATACGTTTCGTGATTTAGTAGTTACATTTGCAGCAGAATTTGAAATTTTCACCAATGAAACGGTTTTTCGTTTAATTTGAGAACTTCGTTATGCTTTTGACAATTATTATTTGAGGAGAACATTTAGGATTTTAAATACATTTTGTAAAATTAGGGTAAGGTTACACTACCTTGTCATCTGAGATGGGTGCAGGTTGAAATAAATTACCTCGCGCAAGGGTAACTTACTTGCGTGGGGAAAATGGGGGGGGGGGGGGCTGATAAACAGTAAACATGCTGTTGTATAGTACCTACCTAACTGTTGCTGTGTAGTGATAGTCGGTCACCATGCAAACGAGGCTGAAGTACCGACGACTATAATTATTATTATGAACATACATAATGATTATATACCTAGGTATAATGAAGGTTAATTTCGAATTATCTAACGGATTAGTACGTAAAACATAGGTACAAAGAGAATCTGAATGGTTATACGCGAAACAGCTTTAATAAAATTCTGTTCAACTAGCCGCAATAATTAATTCTGCATTAAGAAACGTAGCTAAGTTTATCTTTTCATATTGTTTATAATATTTTACATTATTCAGTATTGTTTCATTACATAATTTAATAATATTACATACTATTACTACGCAATTTAATAATATTACATAACATTATTACATAACAACAATAATATTAAATCATTTAATATTTCATATTATTCATATGGTTTATTTTTCATATTATTCTGATAATATTTCATTTCAAACCTTTCGCTTTTTCTTTGGCTGAGCCTCGGCAGCCTCAGAAGGTGTGGGGCCAATCCAGTCTGATCCTTCGCCGTCCGAGTTTTGTTGATCGTCGCTCATCCTAAGGATTAAAGACGGAGAAAATAATTTAATTATCTAATGAACTGAGGGACTAAACAGAATAGCAAGCCAAGAACAAGCAGAGTATTCTGAGTATTTCTAATTCGACCAGGCTGGAAAGGAAATTCAACACCTTCACATCAGACACAATTCAGAAGAACCTAAAGTATCACTAAAAAGACAGGTAATACCCGCAGAACAGGAAGGTCATTTCCATATCTTTTGCACCAAAGATTACGCTATTAGGTTCAGCTTCAAAATAAGGTGCCACTTCAGTCAGAGGTCGATTTCACCAAACGTGAATGTCAATGGCGTTGTCAATGTTTTCTACAATATCTTAAGTATCATTCTAATTCGAGGTTCCGAGAATGATTGTGATCCGAATAACAAAGGATTTAATTACTTACTTAAAGCTTACTTTTCACTCCCCAGCTTTTTCCAAACCCGAGTGTAGTTCACAAATTTAATACATTCTTGAATATCTTCCAGTTTCTTGGAGATTTTTTTCGGAAACAAACCCCAGAAAAGGATATTTAACTACAAGAACCGAAGCTAGGCACAACGTTGCGAACGTAAGGATCTAAGTAAATCTCTTCAATAATATTTCAAAGATATTTAAAACTTACTTCCAGAACTGCTTTGTGAAACCAATTCTGTGAAATAATATGATCAATAGCTCAATATGATTATAATTTATTATAACACCGTCCAAACACAGCCGAAAACACGCCGAAAACCAGTAACAAACTGAGCTGATAAGAAATGATAATACACATTAACAAGTGATTAGGTATTACAGACATTAATGTGGATAGCGTGGAGGAAGATGTTAGTTATTTTAAAATACTTGGAGGAAGAAGACGTTAGTTCAAATGAATTCTTAGCACAGGACTTCGAATGATTGAGTGAGTGAAATAACGTAACCAACAACTGATGTTGGTGGGGTGGCTGTGATTTTGCAAGCGCAGGGATTTTGTAGGTTGGTGTTGTACTTATTTGAAATGAACGTTGTAGCATTTATGAAATACATCCATCAGGCTTTCATCCACCAAAAATGAGGGCTAGAGCAAGTAGGTATGCATGTTGTGATCGGCTGCTCCTCCACAACCTACATTATGTATGAACATGCTGTATCTCAGAGTGGGGACCCCCCGACCCCCCTCTGATCATGTCAGGGGGCTATAAAAGAGCCGAGTGCCACCGATTAAATAACCATTCTCAATCAAAGCGATCGACTCGTCTGTTCTCCTCCTCAATCACTACACTGGTGACCCCGAGTGGTGACACGCAGCGCACAGCCTCCGCCCGCCGTCTGCGACCGCGGTGCGACGACAGCGACTTCCGACGACGAACAACGCCGCTCAGCGCCCGCCGACCGTCTGCGACGAGCCCCACCTCCGCAGCACTACGCCCGGCACACGCAACCCCACTCCGACGCCCCACAGCGCTGCCCCACCCCAACAACAGTGTCAACGGAGACCGCAGCGACTCCTCGCTTCACCGCCCTACCCTGTGTTTTTCTATATAACGCTCACGGACGCCTGCGAGAGACTCACTTCCAGACGACACCTCTCCGGGACTGGCGCCTACAAAGAGAACAAAAAAACGGACCCGAAACCACAGACACCCACAGAAACAACTCCACCGACATCAACGCTCCAGCTCCGGCCGTACGACCCCGCATTCCCGCACGTCTGATTCGCCCAACTCGAGATCACATTGACTCACGAAGGCCTCACGACGCCGCATGCTAAATTCGCCCGCGCCTTCCTCGCCCTCGAGCCCCGACAAGCGGACATCTACACTGGCCCTCATCAAATCCTCACAAATGACGGCAAAACCTCACATACCTCACGGACGACCACAAAACGCCGTCAGTGTCCGTCGACCGGTGTAAGCCGGCCCCCTCTCCCACGCACACCATGGGCCCCGCCACCACGCCTCCAACTGCCCCCCACCCAACAGCTGCGGCTATAAAATCGCACGCCCGACAGCAACGACAACCACTAAAAAGCCATGTCGCCGAAGCCGTCTACAACCGCCCAGATCCTTCGCGATCTCGCCCTGACGCCGTCACCGGCGGCCCCGACGAAGCGGAAGCAAACCCGGCCACAGCCGCCCGGCCGCCACGGCCCAATACCCATCCGTCAGGCAATGGCCATATCCCGAGCCGGCGCGATGCCCATCCACGCGCAGCCCCGGAAGGACACGGCGCTGCAGCGCCCGCCACCCCACCGACAGCCACCGCCATGTATCCGCCCGCTCACCCCGAAGCCGTCAACGGCGACACCAGGCACCCCCGTGCTAACCGTCACCACCCCCCCGCACCACACAGTCACGCTGCAGCTCCCACCGCACGCCGGCACCTGCAGCGACTGCTGCATCCACGGGGTACGACGACCCCCCCAGCACACTGTAGAAGTGCAGGCCTCGCCAGACACCTCTACCAAGGCCACCTACGCCCGGCACTTGGCGAAGGCACTCTTAGCCACAACGGAGCACGGCACACAAACCGACCCCCCCGGCACGTCACCCACGGCCACGCCTACGGCACGGCCGACGTCGCCAAAGCCGGCACCGCCACTACCGCTATTTACAGTTTCTTTCAGGTGCAACAATTGAAATGGCTATTTTTGATGGTTTCTACCAATTCTGGCCCCCAAAACACGAATTAGGCTCGGCTTCTTTTTTTACAGATTATCTTTTATCATTGACAGTGCCATTTAATTGTATTGACTCACCTGTTGATGCTACTTCTAGTGTTATTATAAAAATTTATGGTGATTTCAATTTCCCAGGTTTTTGACTCATAAAAAATAAATTCTGGAGCTGAATTCAACTTCATAAAATAATAATAATAATAAAAAACATGGAAAACGATACCTCACAAGCTCATGTTCACTAAAACGGTGGGCAGGTCACTTTTCTCGGTTGCCATGGCGACACCAGGTCCCAGGACCTGCCACTTTCAGAAGCCTAGGTTTCGATTTCGATTGCAAGATGATTTTTTTTAAATAAATAAAATGCTCCATGGAGCTACAGGGTAGCCAACATGACGGAAACACATGTTGAATATCCATAGCCAGAGAACTCTGTTGAGTCACTGTTGAACTTTGTGAAAAATGCTAGGTAGTATATGGAGGGAAATTCGAATGCCAACTGAACACATGATTGGAGTTTTTTTTACTCTTAGCGTTTCTCGGTGCCGGGGCAGTGAGTGGCCTTACGGACGAAACGCTCCTGTTCTCGTCCCAAAAAACATGGAAAACAATGCCTCAAAAGCTCTTGTTACTAAAACGCTAAAAATACCTATTTGTATACCTACCATTCTCACTCATAACACCCCTGGGTATAATCCGATCGGGCTGCAAAGTTTCGGGGCACAACTAGGGCCCGAATGGAGCATGTGGGCGAAAGAAAGAATTTTTTAGACCGAAAATGAAGCCGGTATGCGTGATACGGCGGACGGACGTTGCATTTGCTGAATCTACGCACCTTGAAACGTAAAGAAAAAATGTTGATCGGGTGATACAAAATCTTTTTTCTGAGCGAATACATAGGTGTACCAGTCACAGAATAATAAACCAAAAACATGATGGGCCATCATTGAAGGCAGTTTATACCTGCTTTGCGTCAGAGTTGTCAGTCTGCTCTTAGCATCAAATTTCTCTTGCGAACTGGTAAGTGGCTAAAGTATTTTAAAAATGAGCTGGAGCATCTAAACAATTAGTACTTCCGATTTTGTTGGAAATACAACTCACAATGGCACTGAACTTCGAAAACGACCCACTAGTAGGTACCTTTTATGCTAACCCTGTGCCGATTTCGTTCAATAGAGAGTTTTCGCAAAAGTTTGGCCACTAGGTCGTTGACGGACTAGGATCTCTGGGCTAACCACCTAAGGGGAAAAAAACCCGGGTGCTAACCTCTTAGATCGTGAATGTTAGGTCGTTGAACGACCTAAGCTGTTTCGATGGGTGACACTAAGGTTAACGTTGAACTGTTCTCATCACTTTAAGATTTCAGTTTAAAAAGCCGTTTTTAGTTTTCATCTTCGCTAGTACAATTATATGGTTGTTCTTTGTTCATAGACTAGCCAGGTACAATTAATTAAGATTTTCCGGTTAAAGGATCACAGAACCATTTCCTATTACTATTTTCACATGGAAAATAATGTAGGGTTGTCCATAGACACGAGACAAGTTAGCAAAAAAACTAAAGGTTTGGCTAATTGAAGTTATTTGGCAAAAATAAGTGGCTAATAGGTAGACATTATTAGCCAAAAAACTGTAAGGTTGTCCATAGTCCATAGGCATAGAGAAATTAGCCAGGTGCAATTTATTGACATTTTCCAGTCTTCAAGGGTCACAGAAATATTTCCTAATACTGTTTTCAAAAATATAGGGTATGTAAGGTTTTTATACAGCAGAAAAATCGAAAATCGAGAGAAAAAAGGTGCACACTATCAGGTACACCTACACAACACAAACAAACAATCACAAATGCCATGGAAGAAGGCAAACCATGCAATGAGGTTTCCTTGGTGGAACGTTAGTAGGGGAAATGGCCCATACTAGTGAACGTGGACGAGCTAAGTTAGGTTGTTCCCACCCAAACGTGCGCATGTGCAGTTCGCACTTTCCTTCGTACGTAGGCCTTAGCCCGTCAACGGGCTAGTAGCCAAACCTTTGCGAAAACTCTCTAATGTTAAAAGAGTGTACAGGGAGAAAAAACGCACTAATAAAAGGCGATCGACATTTTAATTTCATACACAAAATTAACCACAAAATGAATTCACGTTCATTGAGGACTAAAGCAGATCTAGATAAGTACCAACCTACTTAAATCAATCAGGACGTTCGTCAAAACCGAGAGCTTTTCTTAACCGTAGTAATGTCACTTACTGGATTACATAAATTGTTTCAAAAATTACCACTGGTAAGTACCTACCTAACTAAATAAGAGTTACCGAATAAACGCAACGAGAGGAAGTCGAAATTCACAACTTAAATGCATCCAAATCAATAAACTGAGACAAAGAGAGAAAAAACAAATGCAATAGGTATATTAACATAACTATGAGAGCAGCTAGGAATAGAAGCAAAGCTATAAGGAACAAAAGATGATGAAATTATTCAAATATAGGTACCTAAAATGAAAGACACCTAGAAACAAAGAGCTGATATTGTAGATACTAAGTAGGTATGTTATGTACACTGACGCTCAATCTCGGTGTTTGAGAATCAACTAAAGTAGATTTAACTATTACAGGAGACTTGACTGTGATGAGATTACTGACACTTGACAAGTGTTGAGATTTTTGTCCGTTCACAGCCTGACACCTTCAAAATTTAATAATAAAAACAGAAAAATTCGGCATAAATAAGAACACAGTCATACAAAATTCAATGTTCAAACATTAATTGTGAACTAGGATAACAAAATATTGATCTAGGTTATTTTTTGTAGGATTAATTCAAAACTTGAGCCTTCGGAAGTAGGTACCTACCTAGTTTTCACCATTTTCTGTAGGTCAACAGATGGGTACATAATTATACAAGTTACAAGTAAAAACTAATGGAGTAACCTGAGGTACTACAGGCTGCAATCTGGGCTAGGGATGTGGCGTTCGACACTGAACGGATCTGAACGATCTTTCAGTTAAACGTATCCCAATGAGAAGTATCCGTATCGAGAAGTCCGTAGCACTGTAAAACCGTGTAAAGCCCCGTAGCCGTGCAGAGCCTAGCAGCGGGTCGAATGAGCCATCAGATGAGCCACAAGGTATTCTCCAGTTCAGACGAATTGAAAACCGGTCTTCAACCGAAAGATGTGAATCCTAATTATTATTAGGAATGAAAACTATTAGGTGTTATTATTGTAACACCTAATAGTTTTCATGTAACTACATTATAATTTCACGACAATCATGATCATGTCTTATCCGAAGTTCTAAATGGGCCCCACATGCCACATAACCATCGGAGATGGCAAACAAATGCCATGTTTTAGTGAATAGAGAGTACGGTGATGGGAAACCTTGATGGTGTGAAGTTCGGAGATAAACTGACAGCTTTCAAACGATTAGTGGATGATTTTTAGGTTATTGAAACTAATATCCTTAGGATACGTAAAACCCCTTAAACACCACGTGCACAGCTACTATGCACAGTTTTCCCCCACACTCCGTGCATTCTAGGTGATGCACAGGCCTTGTTTCAAGACTTCGCTTGGTCCGAAATGGAATTTTACTGGGGGAACCAAATGCTGAAATCCTTTATACAGATGGCATTGAACACGGAAGTGAAGCTAGCGTTTACAAAAGCCCCTAACAGAGGCCATGGTGAGCGCTCAAATGAGCCTTCGAAATCCCTTATTAAGACAGTGTATCATGTTATATGCACGTGGCACCGTGTAACAACTTCAGTACCTATGTAAAAACTATTTTTTCTACTGTGCATATTATTTGATTCTCATTCCATTTTCGTTGCTATAAGCTAGAAATAGTATAAAATATGTAGGAACATAAAAACTTAGGGTTTACAGTTTACAACCACCACAGATATGTGAAAACGCTGTGGTGAAGGAGGAAAGGGGACCATGGCTTTAGGCGTGGCGCTCGAAGTGTTTTAAAAATATGAGGAAGTTGTACAAATACAGCAACTGAGTAATTGGAAGTGAAAAACCATCGGATAAGACAGCTGCAGCCTTCTACCTCAGGGCCTGTAAATAGAACCTGTACGTGACAAAAAGTCTGCACATGTTACCCATGCGTTGAGTTTGTTTAAATATTGTACTTAATAACGATTATTTTATTTGAGAAGCAGTTCCTCATCGACAAATCATTCAAAAGAACCATCTACGACAATAGGTACCAATCTCTCTTCCGTTGGAGCAAACTAGGGAGGGGGTACTATTATTTTCACAACATATCACACGGACAAGTAGATCTTGGCGTTAAAATTACTATGAGCAATTTCCTCAATTTAATTGAGCTATTAACCATTCGTTTTTAAATCTAATTACCAAACAAAGAAAACAACTTAAAATTAATTAGTACAAGCATACCTACTATAAAAGTGATTAGCAGTGACATTAATAAAGTAATACTGACAGTCGAGCAGCCGAAATCTTTTACTGTGACACCAAAAACCGGCCTGGGTGAGCGCTAGGAAGTTCACAAATACAATTTCGAATTAGCTCATTACTTAGGTATCAACTACCTACACAATTATTGACATTTTTACGGTATAAATAATACCGAATTTCAGTGATAAGAAAGCACGTAAATCAAGTACGCGTTAGAACGCAGAACGGATTATTGCTGTACCTGAGGTACCTACTCTCCCTCGCATGTCTTTGACTCTTATTAAGTGTTTGAAAAATTAATTCCCAATCGAGTAATTCGCCATTCTATGGCGATAGCTATAAACTAAAACATCTAGGATAATCTCAAGAGTTTTGAAAAAATACAGAAATCAGGAAGTTAATATCACCAGAGCAATAATACCACATCAATTTCGATAAGTAGTGAACACAAAATACACAAGTTCTATAATAAATCAATTTTTGTTAATTATTAAAATAGTAGGATCGATTAATAATAAAATTAGACAGTCGGTTTCTGCAAGATTTGGAATATAATAGCAAACAAATGAAAATAGAGAGATTCAACGCTAAGTGTGCAACTGAACCCAGCTGTGGAACTTGCCTTGTGGTGGTGCCGTTCTAGTACCTGACGTTCAGTACACAACAGATACACAGATCAGGAGTCCAAATGCTAGCCGGAGCCACTCGCATCTCAAAATTACAAAAAACATTCCACCCATTAATCCCTTTAGAAAACTATAGATGATATACATTGTATCTAACTTCTGTCAATCTCTCACTGTTAATAGATCCATCAGGAAAGCAACATCACTCGCCCCCACTGAACGGTGGTTTTGGTGCTCGCATCTCAAGACTGAAACCCTCCCCCTCCCCCCCTTTCATTTTAGGAGTGCGGGAGGGGGTGTATTCTATAATATGTTAAGAAGATAGGGAAGAGTGAAGCTATTTCTTTTTCACAAGATCTGAATAAAACAACAATAAAATTAAATAAAACTCGGCGCTCGCTAGGGGCTCTACCCCTTGACTCCGGATGATGCCTATTTACTTACTTTGAAAGAACCTATGAAACACGGTACATGCTCTACAGTGGAGAAGACCACGGAGGTTGCGGAACAGCAGTGAAGGGGAAACTACTGAAGAAGTGGAGGACGACCTCGGGACGACCCACCCAGCAGGAGGAAGCTCTATAAGTGGGGGAAGCCAACGGATGAATCACTTCCGTAACGCTAGCTTTACATAGAGCATGTGCGATGCTATCAACACCACTCAAAAACTATATCAGAGGTTCTAGTTGGACAGGTGAATGTGTATGCAGAAAACAAATTCGACGCGGGGTCGTGACCATCAAAGTCAAGCAACTGCTATTGCATAACCCGTCACTGTGACTGATAAGTCACAGCTGCACCAACAGCTCTTAAATGAAAGTAACCAGTTGTGTACTGAACGCTGATTACACGAAAGCTGGTCTGGAAGACGAGAAAACTGGGTTGGATGATCGACACGAAATTGAGAAGACTGGAAGCCAAGCACATACACATCATTAAGTGGTTTGAATTAATAAAATGATGGTGATCCATAATAATTGATTGAAACAATGCATCGTTCAAGGTTCACATAACTGCCAATTTAATAGTCCTAAGTGTATTTTTAGTGTTTCTTAGTGTTTCTTTAGTGTGTTAATCTGAGTAAACTGTGTTGTGATCAAATGCTTCAACTACCTACAGTCCTCCTTAGAAATAAATTGTTCCCTGAAACGCCGATGAAGAAATTCAAATGTAGGTACACTGATACATCTGTAACAAAAATTAAGTAGAAAGTAGATAAGTAGATAAGTGCCTAAGATGGTATGGTTATTAACCTCAGCTTATCCATCAACTGTGTAAATATCCTTTTGGGAGGACAACACTGAGTCGGACGGAGGCAACTTTAGTTTCTGTGAAATAAGTTGGATTAAAAGAAATTTCCAATCCAAGGTTTTAAATGCCAGAAATAATGGACAAACCATATGGCAGTACAAACCGATAGAGGCTACGCTACTGCCTCACGTCTCTAACTACGTTTGTGTCCCTATGTAGAAGTTGGAAGAGAATAACCCATCTGTTACCAAGCCCCTGTTTGGGCCGGACTTGCCCAAGGGGATGGCTTGTAACTCCCAGGGGCGGTATTGGTATGATCGCATCCCCTAGGAACGCTCTAATATGTATAATGGCCGTGTTAAACCGGAACATCACGCTGACTATAGGTTTGTTCGCACTGGCTTTTTTTATGGTTAGCAGAGTCATACAAAACCATAAGAAACCCATCCATGATTTAGTACCATCTTGATAAGCGTTTGAGAAGGGTCTGATAATGGTAATCAGGAAGGCATGGCCAGTGGGGGTCACCCTATTTCCTGTCTACTGGAATGAAGATCAGAAAAATGGCTTCGGGTGGTCAGAAAAACCAAGAACAGCAGGTCATGGATACTATACAGTCAGAAAAAAGAGTCCAAGAATCACTGCGAACGGCCCAACACCTCTCTGACAGATAACCATCAGACGGTTATTGCGAACAAATCTCTCAGAAAAAAAAAACAAGTCAGAAGTCTCAAACCCTATCGACATAATTGGGTAGTTCTCTGTGGCACACTGAGAAGGTACGCACTGAACGCTTCATCTATATCTTCTCCGTCAATCATCCCAATATAAAGCTGAACAATGTACCTCAAAGCATCCATAGCAGCAGGAACACATAAACAACTCGAAAATGTGAAGCGGGAAGAAAGTGGGTTGTATACTGTTATACAAGTGTAACTTTACTATTCGTTCTACTCACAATAACGATAACGAACCCTGTGCGTTTCCCGTGTTTTTTGTACTACGACAATTTTTTTCGGTGTCTTCAACGCGCACGCCCACTATCACTTCCGTTTCATTTCGCTGTGTACATAATATGGTTGTTACGTGTACAGTGAACATACCTACATTTAGTTGTTATGTGTACAGACTCCGGAGTGATGCAAAACGTCTCGTAGCTACCACATTTGTAGTTACAGAATTTAGTTCACCAATATCCCAAGTTCAAAATGAGTAGTAAACGCCATACTAAAAAAATAACAGATCTATGTAAGATCCACCAACTTACTAAGTATATTTAAGCGGTATATACCTGCTCAAACTGACTGAAAAAGCACAGTTCCAAAGCATGCAGAAATAACAAAAAGTTTACTTTTATAGTTGGTATCTAAAAAAGAACCTTCATCTCAGGTTGAACCCGAGCTAGTGTGTAAAACACCTTTATAAAATATATACGTAAAAAGTACGCTGTATAAAATTAAAATTGTGATTCTTTTGGATTTAAAACAAAATGAATGATCCCAAGTATGAAACCTGAGAAAATTACAGAGAGAAATACGAGTGAAACGATTGACTAGATTAATTTTATTGTAAGATGAGAGAGATTATGTGATTTCACGCTCAGAAATCTGTTCGAAGGAGGAGGACGAGGCGTCGGATGAAGGAGTCGCATTGCCTTCGGCTTCCGAGGCTCCGTTTTCTTCTGCTGCACCGTTTTTGTCGTCAACTTCGTCATCCGTCCGGTCGTCAGCTGCTGGCAGGTCGCTAGACGCCGAAGAGGAAATCTCTGGAATGTGAGTTAAAAAGGGAATCAAACGTCAGAACCCTTCAGGCACGAGAAAAACTAGTGAAGAAGAACTTACAGATTGCCATGGCAGGACAGCCTCAGGTTACACAAGTTTTGACTGGATTCGAATGAACAAATCGGTAATGCTATCAAACAGGCTGATTGGCCAAGATCGGTTTTTCTTGCAAATTCCTGCTCAATCCTTTCCCAACTTTATACTCCTGGTTGATGGTTGATTAGCCTAACAGAGCTAGACCAGCTCCGGCCATTCAGCCTGACCGCCTGGGGCCGTCACACCACAAACATGTCTGTTCCTTCAACGAGGAATGGACAAGCATTTATTCAATTCTTTTAGAATATAGGTTTTAAAAAGGCCCCTAAAGACGATCCTCCCCGTTCATCCTCCCGGAGGAGAAACGCCCACTTTTAGAGGGGAAGGAACGTCTTTAGCCACCCTTCCTCCCGAAGGAAGAGAGGACAAGCGAGGAAAGTTCTGACTTTCCGCCCTCGTCCTCCAAAATCTCAGGCCTTGTGTTGGTGTTTGAGTTTGTTGTTGTTGGTGTGTGTGTGTGTGACTGCGTTTCTCATTGTTGTTGCCCTCGGCGAAGTCATAAAAACATACAGGTGGTTTTTAAGTGTTGATGTAGTTCAATCTTGATATTCTCGTGATTGAACCGATTTCCCCTGGCAGGATCGTCTGTAGGGGCCTTAACACGTTGCGTATGGCGTGACGCCGATCGGCGTCATTCTATCCCTATCCTCATTCTGTTTATTTTCAATGAATTGTTTAGAAGCCCAGCGTGGCTGGATAGTTGTGTAATTTTCTGTAGGCCTTCGTTGGATGATGCCCTCTCAAAGGACACCGTTTTCCTGGAAGTTTTTGTCCTCCAGGTCTCGTATTGAATCTGTTAACAGACAGCATTCCAGAAAGGTGCTAGATGATGGATCGGAAATAAAGGGAAGTGGGTGAAAAAGGAGAAGGAAAAAGCGTATGATGTGATGTGGCATGTATCGCCCTCTTGCTCCCACATATCGGTACCAAGTGAGAGGGACAGGGAGATACATACCACATGATGTCACGCGGTTTTCCTTTAGCTTACTCCCACAAAACTGTTCGGATTACGAAGCTAAAAATAAGAATACACTGGTTTTCACGGGTGCTGAATCCGATTCTGACAAAAGCAGCAAATTCCGACCCAGAACCATTCCTCATTATCCTACAAAGCCACGACAGAGCTGATGATTCCTTCAGCACAATTTACCCCTTTTTCGCACATTACAAAAGAGTTCCTTACAGGGAGGCCCCAACCAGAGCTATTCTATCCCACTTGACCGCCATACAGATAGAGCAGATTTGCCCACAAACTCCAAGCTGGATCCGGCCTCTAAGTATTCACCCCTATCAGATACACTTACTCCAGTGTACCCCAAATCACAGCTGTCCACCCAGTGTTACCATAATCCATTTGCTGCACATCCCTGGCAATATCTGTTCCTCCTGATGCGAACTTAATTGCTAAAAGCCAAAACTAAAAGTTCCAGTAGCATTAGTCAATATACCACGTCTTCCAAACACACCAAAATAAGAAAGTAAAAGAGGACAATGCTAGAAAACTGTGAGGGTTAATCATCAACACGAATCACTGTTTTCAAGTTTCGTTTGTTAGAATTCAATCCAAAAGAATCATATTTAAACTGTTAAACAGACGAGTTAGATCATCACTCTCTGAAGATATCAGCCTACCTTCCATGGGATGTAAAACTGGAATAGGGTTTTGAAACGGACCTCCAACAACAAGATCCAGAGAACTTAACAGACCGAAATAGCGACTAATCCAAGTCCCTGAAACATTTTTACGCGCTGATAGAGCAGGAAAGCATGATTCAAACAGACTTGGGAGCCAGGGTTGTACAGATGCACAGCCAGGGCAAGTCTGTTGGCAAATCGATGTTTCCTTGCCAAGTAATATTAGTACTAAATAATCGTACCTTGGCCGAGAGAGCTGAGGGAGCTAGCTTGAAACAACTCGGCGAGTTGGGACTTGAGGTCGCCGCTGCCACCTTTGACAGAATCGGCTTCGACAAGCTGCGGTATGGGTTCCTCCTCCTCGGTGAACCAGGGCGCCACAAGCTGGTGAAGCGTGACACACACAAACACCCCAGAGACGATGACGGGCAGCCTGTAGAGGGTGGTTTGGGCGAAAGTCATCACCAGGACTGCTGCCACGAATACCGCGTGGCTTAGATATTTACTTCCCACTCTGAAACATTCGAGGCATCACTAGACTTCATTACATCCAGAAAAACTTGATGATTCACCACCAAACCTTTGCTGTATCTCAAGGCCCTCCAGCGAGATCAATCACGATTTATACGTCTGTCCTCGTGGCATTCCCAAGTAAGATTTCTTCAACTATTTCTAAGGCTGGGTATCAATGTATCGATGTTTTCCAGCCATCGATGATTTCACTCAGACATTGATGTATTTATGTAATCCAGCAATTTTCCCACTTTTTGCTTCCAAATTCATCCGATGAACTCGGAAACATCTCATAATCTGCTATCATGTCAACAACCAAGACAAATTATTTTTAGAATCACCACCTACATACAATATACAATGTCATTGAACATAAGCGAGTAGGAAGGAACATCGCTAGTTATCCTTATCATGCTATCGACCACCTACACCCTACATTATTGTTTGTCCTCCCTGTTATCCTGTTGGTTCCCTTATTATATTTAGGGCGTGGAGTAATTATAAGGCAGATGATTTTGGGAGGTCTGATCACTGCAGTATCAAGAAAAGTTAAATACTTCATTTCTTTTAAAATAATCTATTACTGGTGTATATTATTATATCCATCCCCTGAATTTTCCCTTCTGTTTGTGTGGTGGTAGAGGGAAAAAAGTGGTTTTTAGACGAGATGTCTCAAGTAGGGGGGGGGGGGGGGGGATTTCGACTACCGATACCTATCCCTATTTCTGACTCACCACTATAAACAAAACACCAAGAACAGCAGTTCCTACCAAACTTACAGGCCAGATTTGGGAACCTCCGCTTGCCACAAGAAGCCAACGCAGACAGACATGACGACTCCGTAGATAAAACCTGGATCAGGCTCCAGGGTATTGTTGTACCTGCAAAACATAGATGCGATCACGGTATATAATACTGGGAAGAATTTAAAAATCAAGAACTCAGCCTTAGTTACTCTGGCATCCATAGGGGAGATGGGAATCAATTCCTTCTAAAGTCGGTATTCCTACCTGTAGTTTTTAGCCCAAGTCAGGATGCTGGGCACATGAAGAATAGTCGTCAAGGTCCACAGCATCAGCAGTGTCAGATGGAAACTGAAATCGTCGACTGGAGGGATTTGGAATTTCGGGACAACAACAGATTTGTCCTTCCTTTGCTTCAGCTTGGCCTTCAAAACCCTCAGTGGCCAGTAGACGATTTCCTCCCAGAAGTCCTCGTAGAGCGATACCATCTGAATAAGCAAACAGCATGACTGTAGAGGCTCGCAAGGACTGACAAATAGGTGGTAATTCTGATCACATGCTATTGTAAAACCTCTGAAGGTCATAATATTGTGTTTACCAGAATTTCTCATCAGGTTTTCTCTGTAATGTTTGAAAGTTACGATTGTTTTTCCACTTTCCAGATGGTATCGTCGATTTCCATTCCCTCAACAACACGACCTTCTTCTATTTGATCTACGTAATAGTAAAAACTGAACGTTACACTCACTTTGAAGAAGTAGAATCCAAGTCCTATGGCCAGAGCTAGGCCGCCACAGGCAGAATACGCAACAGTGACCATGAAAGCGGATACCACAATTGGTACTTTATTGGCACCACTCATTGCCCATTCAGACAGCCAAGCGAGTCCAAAAAAGAATTTATTGAGGAATCTGTAATTATTAAATGAAAATGTGAAAGATACCATCTAGTATATTGTGATAGAAGGGCAGTTTTGCAGTCAGTATGCAAGAAATACCTCATACCTCAATAAAATGTTGTTGTAGGCTTGGCCTTGAAACACTATGCAGATAATCATAGCAATCCCTGATATGTAGACTATGGCAAAAGATGCTAAATACAAGACCAGGGGGATGACGAGCATTTCCATGAATCCAACGTTCCCTTCGATGTCCGGTGCTGGCAGCAGAGGTACATAAGGTGATATGTGTCTGGAAAGAACACGGAAAAAAAGTTACACAAAGTGCCCTCATGAAACCCAAGATATGGACAGTACAATGAATGAATAGCAAGGCCAGGCTCAGTCAGGTCCAGGCCAGTTCCCCCAGGAGTGCCACCCTAACAACACACGCACTAAAGTGAGATTTAATTCTGCAAGTGTGGTACAAATACAAATGAGGAAGAGCAGCTCTCTCAATAATATAACAAGTATTTCGAGCATGTCTCGATTTCCAAAGAAGGACATCTTTGGAAATGTCCAAATATCTTGAGACACTAACGATCCTGAGATGTAAATAGACAAAAACCCAAATCTATCAGCAAAATAACTTACTGAACGATTGCTGACACGAGAGCAGTGGCTTGTATAACTACATATGGCTTAGCTGCAACTGGCATAGCAAGATGGAGAAGGGGGCAAGAGGATTCTTCTTGAAGGACTTTGAGCTGGAAGGCCAGAGTCAACAGAAGGCAAACTGTTATGTAGGACACAACAGTAAGGCTTACTTTGGTGAATAAGGCACCAATGCTGACCCATACAGAGTACTCCAATCTGAAACGAAGGAAATATAAATTAATGAAACTTTACCACCAAAGCATCCTAAATTATGGCAATCATCAAATCAGAGAAAACATGCAGCTTGTTGGCCCCATATCTGTTGGGTTGTCAAGGTTGGACTGTATATACATACTTTCCAGTTACCAAGTGACCAAGTAGATGTTTTTTTTAGTCCAAAGAAGGAAAGCGCTATAAAACATGTACTCACAAGAGTTACAGTACAGTTACAGCATAACAGTTAGGTGTTTCAAATGATTTTGTTTAAAATGAATGGCCGACATTTGTTATGTAGTTGTTACCTTATTGAGTAAGTGCACTTAGGATTGAGAAGAATATGAGCTTTCACGTCACCGACATCTTTGTCCAAAGGCTTTGAATCATAAATCATGATTGGAATAGACTGTGATGTATCACTGAAAAGAAAGTGTTATTATTATAATTGATTGCTGTATGTGATAAAGATCAAAATCAACCAAAGGGTTTCTTAATCAAACTGGTCTGTTTTACATAGGATTAACTAGAAGACAACAGTCTACTACTGCATGTCAAGATGGTCCCTTGCCATATGCAGTGATGACAGTTTAGATTCTACTTATCCAGCTCAAAGCGACACATGCAGGTTTGGAATGTGTTGGCTGGTTAGAAGGACTATTAGCTTCTGTGGTATAGAACTTTAGGTTGAATTACAGAAAACGGTGGTATTCTTATATAGGTGCACTACTTCTGTAACACACAAGGGGATGAGTGGAGGGAGGGCGTTTTCCAGCCTTGTTTTTGGACGGATGCTTGGCCAAAGTTGCGTAGTCATAACTAACCTCAACAGTACAGTTGACCCTTCATGGCTCCATGGGACCTGCACGGACACGACAGCACCAGGTGACAGAACAGAACAATTGTGAGATTCGACGTGAAGACGATATGCGTTCCATGGCTTGACGACAGAGCTCATGTCCACTGCGTAGTACGAAGCTTTGGACTCCGTTTGTGAGATTAGCGTCCTCTTAGGTAAATATCCGGTCTCCCCCACCAGTGTCCTGTTCCTCTTTCTAACCAACTCCATAGATATGGCGACCTGAAGAAGAAAACCAATGGGAAGTAGAAGAACAGCGACAAACTGATCATAATCTAGAAAGGCCAGGTTCAAAGAGACTAGGATATCCTACGTCTCCTCACCTTGGGCCAACTAATGTTGAGTAGGAACCTACTTTTTCATCTGTTGGAAGGGTTCTGATAACAACATGAGTGAATCCATCCATCCTCAGCTTAGACAGATCAACCAGAGCAAACTTCCTTTTATGTCCTGACTTGTGGGGGAATATTTTGGCTTTCATTGATAGATTTATGCCAGTTTTGCTGTAAAGAAAACATCAATATGACTGAAATTGTTGTTGATAAATCTTCAAATCAAGTGATTCAAGAACGAAACAGCATCGTGGTTTGCCGAGACGATCACTGAGTTGTTGCTCACCAAACACGCATGTTGCTGACAGACGTGTCGACAACGCAAGCGAAAATCCAGTCGCGGGTCTCGTGGTTCCTGGCGTCAATGGCCAGAACGTCCGCGGCCGTGTGGAGAGAGACGGTGATGTGAGCGGGTTTCATTACTCTGGGGACTGTCCAATCCATCTGCGTCGAGTTCATCTGCACCCATGTGTTCTCGCCACGGTACGACCCCCAAAGAGGGACTTCGGCCGGGTAAATTGACCTGTGGTATCTCTTAGAACCACTCCTCTGCGAAGAGAACACCATCATTTTGAACCAAAATAGAGATACGAGCGAATTACAAAGAAGAAAGCCTGGACCTAACAATATCTCCAACTCTACATCACACAATTAGCACATATAAAAGCCTATTATGTTTGCTTCATCTATAATACTCTTCACGCCTGACACGCTCCTC
Source organism: Leptopterna dolabrata (assembly GCA_954871275.1). Lineage (NCBI taxonomy): Eukaryota > Metazoa > Arthropoda > Insecta > Hemiptera > Miridae > Leptopterna > Leptopterna dolabrata. Next base: position 6,562,530 of record OX940986.1, on the reverse strand, counting down.
ACCATAAGAAATAGGCAATCGAAAAACCTAATGTTACGTTACATGACTATTAGATACATCTGTACGTATCCGTTTTCTGTACCACCTAAGAAGCAGATGTACGAGTAGCAGAATATTTGCATGACACACCCTTTCTCTGTGAAAATGATTTACGAAAATCTGGTTGGAATAGCCTGTAACATTGATATGATTAATGTTTGATGTAACTGAAATATATAAAGTGAATGAAGTGCCCAGAAAGTGATAAGTTCGAATAACTGAATGAAACGTTGTAACAGTGATTTTAATCATTATAGACAGAAAATGGAGTAAGTTCACGAGAGCGAAATACCCAAAACCGAGGAAAAATAGTGGTATTATTATCATTTCTTTTTTTCTTCCTGTTGTCAGTGTTCCTCATTTTTTCCCTCTGTTTTGAAGAAAAAAGAAATGAGAAGAAAAAATAAGGAAAACAGGAAGAAAAAAGAAATTATGATAGAATATCATTTCTTTTTTTCTTCCTGTTTCCAGTATTCCTTAGTTATTCCTGTTTTGGGTATTTCACTCTCGTGAACTTACTCCATTCTCTATCGATCATGGACCTGGACTAGTTACAATCGATTGATTCTTGATCTTTGATTTTTTTAAAACCAAAAATGTGTAAATTGGACCGCTGCGCACAGTGCGACCAGGGCGAGTAACGAATTCATCATTAATCTTGCAAAGACGGATTTTTCTGCGCAAGAACGAATTTTTTACCGTGGAAATTAACGGGCACTTTTTAAGGGACACAATTAAAGGAATTTTTTATCGCGTGGAATGACACATATTATATAAATAAATATAACATATACGACAAATTGAAATCTATAATTTCGATCTCCGATGCATAAAACGGGTTTTGGAGGGTTTTTGGGCGCAAAGGGAGCATCGCTAAAACTTTGGAACTAGCCAAACAGCTAAATATCTTTGAAAATTCGCTAAAACAGAAAAATTACATAATTTTTGAGAAATATGAAAGTACAACTAGATGAAGTGAATAAGTTATATAATTGATAAGTGTTATTTTGATTGTGTAGCAAGGCACTGTAACTACCAGAATTTGTGTAAGAGAGGGCCACCTGTCCCTCCTATCTACACCCTGGTTGTTGAATAAAGCACTAACTTGATAAATCTCCAACGTCAGTCTCAAATATATCGATTTTCAGCTGATAATAATTATACTCACATCTAGAAAATGATAACTGAAAATCTTTTGCCTCAATTCAGAATCGTCGATGATTTGTTTGGTGCGGTAGTCGACGCACTCGAACAGCGCTCGGGCGACCACAAGGACGAGCTCGTTGCACCACAGGATGCAGAGGTGGTCCACAGACATCCAAACTCCTGGGATGTCGGACGTCTGAGGAAATATTATATCAATCTGTTACTCATACAAAACCATGCTGAGTGTGGTGAGGATCACAGAATATAAATCATGAACACGAAGTTGTACCATCTAATTAAATGTTCTCTGGGCATACACATACCAAAAACCAGAATGCTGAAAGCAAACAAGCCATCGACAGGTTCAGGGGTAGTAGGTAGTGCTGTTCCGATACCATTTCTTATTGAGTACACGGTACCGATACCATCATTTCATCAAAATGAAATTCACATTGATCAACAATGCTATTTTATCAAGAATCAACACATTCAAGTTCTAAACGACAAGGGAAGACCCAATAAGTAAATGTTCTATGACTTACTATCACGTTGATACTGGCATGAGGCGACGGCGTTGCGCTCGACTTGACCAACAAGTCCCTAGGGCCACCGCCGATGGACACAATAGTCATATTGTCTTTGGGGAGCTTGTCCCAGTAGTCGTTGACCCTCGAGTAGTACTCGTTGAGATAAGCGTCCAACAGGAGCACTGGGGTGTGCGGTGTGGCCAGGGTTATGATGATTTTGGCCGATTCGGGTTTGAAATTGTCTTCAAGGAACAGACCTTTAGCGATGAGGCCGCCCTGCAAGTAAAAGTGCTTTTCAGTAGGTGCAGAAAGCGCAGTCAAATCTTGATATGTGTATACAACCAGGATAATGTGCGGTGGTGCTATATTCACTGAACTTTTCATACAGTTCTGACGTTGAGGAAGGGACTTAATACTACTTTCCCAAAAGGTTAAGCAAGAATAAGAAACATCAAGGTACGGTTCCGATGGGACAACCTGCTGACTGGTGGCTGCAATCGGCTGATGGACTGCTCCAGTGTATTTGAACTGTACCTGGTTCTGCGACTTTGACACACCGTGGCAGCTGATCAGGGCCTATTCACCACGCTTAAGAGATGTCTCTTTTCGGTTTTGGTCCGACTCTCTTTTGAAAAAAGAGATTTTTTAGTATCCATGACAGGAACTCCTAAAAGAGAGAGCTGACGGCCATCTTGGCATCTTCGATCTATCTAAGAGAGACACCTAATTAGGTGTCTTTCCTCGAAAGAGAGTCTCTTTCTCATTTCTCCTTTGTTTGACAGTGATATCGTGTATCATCCTTCATTCAGCCGCTACCAATCTGTCATTTTGGTGCGTGTTTTTTCATCTCCTAAAGGTAAGTCGACTTTTCATTAAAAATATATACATATTATCGATTCATGAGTAAAAACGTCTAAGTACGGGTTGAGGTAGGCAACGGGAGCTATGCAATAAAATAGATGAACCTGGGAGACATTGGAAGAGACTGTCTCCTGAGGGAGACTATCTCTCCAGGGGAAATTTTTATAGTAGATAATGTCTTTGCACTACCTGTTTTAGAGAACAGGCCCCCAGGAGACCAGTCAAGCAACGCCAGTCGGGAGGTTCTGTAGAGAAATGGGGACCAGTACGAACTATGTCCCATCGCTGTCTGTCCGACCCTCTTTGGCTATGGACAGGACAGCCCACTTTGGGTTGAGACGAGGGGCACAGGGATTCAAATACCGACCTTAGCCGCTGTCCCAATCCTAACTACAAAGTGATGAAGCTCTACAAAATGTATTTTACAACATCACGTCCTGTAGGTCACTCAAGATCCTTAAATGATACGTAATAAATCCATACATTGGGCCAGTCCCTACTACAATAAGGCCACGACGCCCAGGGGGGGCTCATACAAAATAATAATACTGTACAGATTCACTCCGGAATAGCGCTATAAAGAGCTCGTATATCTTTCGAACCTATCAAAATCAACATCAAAACGGGACAACTAGTATTGCTTACAGTCCTACAAAAAGAGATTTTGAAACTAACGCTTAAAAAAGCCTCGAATATTCTCCTCACACAAAATCTAAAAAAACTGAGGAAGTGTTTTCTGTTAAACAATTATTTATACATGCAAAATCTCTACCGCTCTTGTACCATACCCTCACTAATGGAATCTGATCACAGTTATCCGTACAATACTAGGTTCCAGCTGACTGGTCATGTGGTAAACAATGTCAGGCAAGGTTGGCCTTGCTGACTTGAAGCCCAAGATACACAACTGTCATGTTGCATAACGATATTCCTAATTACGAGAATTTGCATGACACACGAATACCTAAGTGTGCGAATATGAAATAGCAAATTCGGGCATCCTTACAACCACTTTTGAAATTCTTTCTATAGCTCACCCTATGGCATTACAATGGTAATGGTAATAGCTCGAACTCTCCCGAAGCAAATCAGCTACAGGAAGACAGTTTAAGAATCTTAGTACAAATCGAGCTAAATTACAATATAACTAAATGTAACTTACACTACAACTACTTGCACTACAAACTTTATAACTTACACTATACACTAAATAACTTACACTATACAGTATATAACTTACACTATATAATGTACGATACATAACTTACACTATACACTATATAACTTTTACTATATAAATTCACTATAACTTACACTACACACTATATAACTTCACTATAACTTACACTATGTACACTATAACTTACACTAGATAACCTACACTATATAACTTACGCTATAACTGTAAGTGTAATTTATTACTTGACTAATTTACTATCAATTTTGTAGTCTTTCTACAGAGGTCGAGAACTATCGATAGCACTATCGTGACTATCGATGGTCCCAACAATCGGCGACCATCGATAGTTTTAAGAAAACAATCGATAGTCATCGAACAGATGACGATACGATAACCAAACAGGGAGGTTTTTGTTTTTGTGTAAGCATCAATGCATCAAGGATGGATAAAGGGAAATAGTGAGGGGAAAAGGGGAGCCATTGACAATAAAAGTAAGTTTTAGTATCTAGTTTTACACTACACTATTTAGAATGGATTGTTTTTTTTATTTACCAATTATTTTAAATTTTTCATAGTGCCGCTTGCCCGTTCTCCAAGTCCAAGATCCCGATCCCGTTCTCCACATGCGGATCAGGATCACTCTGCTGACGGAGTTAGTGCAACTCCAGGCACAAAATCTCGATCAAAGATTTCTGCGGTGTGGAACTTCTTCACTCGTTCGTCCGACAAAAAGATTGCCAAATGCAACACTTGTGGCAAAGAGTATAAGACGAGTGGAAATACAAGCAATTTATCGGACCACCTTAGAAGGTTTCATCCCTCAAAAAAAAGAGAAGGTACGTCCGAGTCCGAGGAAACTACTTCTTCCAGTGCAACATCAGCCCTATCCAGTACCAGGTCAGTAAGCCCGTTTTTTAGAAGGAGTGTTGAATACGAGCAACATTCGCGAACCAAAAGAGAACTGGACAAGGCCCTGATCAAAATGATCGTGATGGATTTCCAACCCTTCTCAATAGTCACGGACAGTGGTTTCAAAAATTTTGTTTCAATGCTCGATCCGAGATATGTATTACCTAGCCCCTTTACTTTAAGTAATAAACTTTTGATCGGGGCTTACACTTCAGAATCGACAAATTAAAAGCAGAACTCAACACCATTAGCTATGTTGCGCTGACTTGTGATGGTTGGACGTCACGAGCTACCGAATCATATCTGACAGTCACGTGCCACTACATTTGTGAAGATTACCAAATGAAATCGTCAGTTTTGTCAACAAAGCCGTTGACCAACGGTGTCAATCATACTGCCGAAAATATTGCGGAATCGATCAGGGAAATTCTCGGAGAATGGAATCTAGACAATAAAGTCGTGTGCATAGTTACCGATAATGCCGCAGCCATGATAAAAGCATGTGACGTATTAAAAAAACGACACTTACCATGTTACGCTCACACCATTAACTTGGTAGTTCAAGATAATTTAGATTCAGACTTCATAAAAGATGTTATTAAAAAATGCAAAGATATCGTTACATTTTTCAAAAGTAGTTCAATAGCAGCAGAAACATTCAAAAAAGAACAACAAGATGCTGGTAAAGAACCTTTAAAGCTGATTCAAGAAGTTCCCACTCGTTGGAATAGCTCTTATTATATGATCAAAAGAATATTGGAGACACACGAGGCAATAGGGCGCACAATACTAAAGCTAAGAAAAGCTCCGCAACCACTTTCTGTTGATGAAATCTGTATCTTGAAGGATTTGGAAAAAGCCCTTGAATGTTTTGAAGATGCGACAAAAAAAGTTTCAGGTAAAGTCAATTTAAACACATTTTATTATATTATGTCTATATAATGTTGTATTTATGTAGTTTGTACCTTGAATTCTTTTTACAGGTGGCAGTTATGTGACAGTTTCGTTGATTATACCCATTACTTTTGGAATTTACAATTACTTGAATAATTTGGGTCCAGAAATGGCATCAGATGAGGGGAAATCGTTTTGTGCACAATTGTTAGAGTCTACAAGAAAAAGACTATTTCCTTACGAATCTCGGAGTATAACGAAGATAGGACGCTTTTGGATCCCAGGTTCAAAAAAGAAGGCTTCAGAAATAACGAAACTGCTTCAGCTGCAGATAGACTTTTGGACTTGGAAATGAATGCAGCCATGAACCAAAAACAGAAACAAAAGGCCCAAAAAACTGCTTCAGCTACAGATTCAGCCGATTCAGGTGACAAGCCAAAGACACCATCACTTTTTAATTTCGTGCAAAAAAGAGTCGCTGAAAAAGAAAGGACCCAAACGGTTGATATAACCAAAAGACAGTATTTTGAGAGGGCAAACAGCGACGAGAACACAAATCCCCTTGATTTCTGGAAGGTAACTTTATTATTTATTGTTATTATTGTATTATTTATTGTTAGGTACTTATATTTTGCAATGTTGATGTGCAATTTTAACGTTTCATTTTGCAAGGTGGCGGGTAAGGAATTTTCACCACTTGATGAGCTGTCAACCAAATTCCTATGCATCCCTGCTACTTCAGTGGAAAGCGAGAGAATGTTTAGCAGTGCCGGTCAAATTATATCAGACAGAAGATCGCGGCTCAAACCAGACACATTAAACATGGTCACCTTTTTACACAAAAATATTGAATGAATTCATTTTCTTTACTTTAATTTTTACTTTTCTTTTAATTATTATGCACCTGCCCCAATAATTATAATAATGATTTATTATTAATAAATAAAAACATATATATGATAGATATATTTGGTTCTCATTAGCCTATCCTTTCTGTGTTGAAGGAAGTCCACCCAACGGGGTGTCACGTTAGGTGGACTTCGGGAAAAAACGACCATTATACGTATAAGTATAATATCTACCTATTTCAAAAAAATAGGACTATCGAAAACTATCGATATTTATCGATGGTTGCAAACAAAAGTATCGAAACTATCGATAGTGGAGACTATCGATAGTTCTCGACCTCTCTTTCACTCAACCATATGAACTTTATGTACTGCTCTAACAAACCGCCACGAGTAACGTCTATTACTTGGTTATATTAATTTAATTTTGTACAATCATTCAAACTGCTGCTGTATTTTTGTGAATAAAAAATAACATCTCTCTACTCCCACCGGTTCAACCCACCTTGATGTCAGAATTCACTAATAAAATCCCTCCTCAAGTATATCTTGACTATGGAGTCCTCCTTTACGGTCGCTCCACCGCACTGGCACTGCACCTTATCGAATATTTCAAAATATTAGGTACCCCAAAGAAACACTCACCATCGAATGGCCAATGAGAACGACGGAGTTGGGGGCATTCTCGCCTTTGTAAAGTTGCAAAATCCTCTCAACGGCGTACGCCGAAAACTTGGTTTGGTCACCGAGGAATCCCCCGAACAGTCCGGTGTACTCTTCGTTCAGATCCAAAGAGAAGAAGTCGAAATGGAACGGCGTCCTGTCTTTGAGGTGCTTCCGGAGTGCAACAGATGCAACTGACCTCACTGCAGAAGATGGTAAACGTTAATGAATACTTTCAAAATAACATCGGCAAACACGGCAGCTGATTCTACATTCTTTGTTCGTTCATTCGGCTAAAATAAAGAATGGAACAATAATTAAATCCATATATTATAATGTACCATCTTATATAAAGAACAACTGGCGCTTTCCAACTTGTTGTGGTATCAACATCAACAGAGTTTGTCTGTTGTTAATCATATAATTTCGAATCTATACATTTCCAAAACAAATCCTGTTGTGTACAATAGTTGCCAATTCAAATAATGTGTGTTCTTTGTTACTGGTCCCCACTTTCGAAATATAATTACCATGCGAGCACTCTTGGGGGGGGGGGGGGGGTATTTCAGGAGCATTTTGGAATCTAGGAACACGTAAATTCCACTGACGTTAACCCCGAGAATGCAGCCATTTCTTGAATAACGATAAAAGCGAGTTGAAAAAACGGTGCGAAGTCCTTGTCAAATGGGTTTATTAATCTACTGGATATACCTACAGAAATTGGGGCTGTTCCCTTATTTTCTTTCCTGTGCAGTAATTGAAATAGCTTTTTTTACAGTTTTCACCGATTTTGGCCCCCAAAAACTCGAATTAGGATCCTATTTTTTACAAATTACCTTTGATCATCGGTAGTGCCATTTAATTGTCTTGATTCACCAGTTAATACTACGTCCAGTGTTATTATACAAATTTATGGTGATTTCAGACAGTTTCCCAGGTTTTTGACTCATAAAGAGTGAATTTTGGGACCTGAACCTTCGTTATAACCTCAATTTTCCACTCCTTGGTCAAAATCAACTTCATATTCGGTCTCCTCGCTCTAAAAAACACGGAAAACGATACCTCACAGCTCATGTTACTAAAACACCAAAAAACCCTATTTTTACATCGATTTATCACCCATAATACCCCTGGGTACATTCTGGTCGGGCTGCAAAGTTTCGGGACACAACTAGGTAGGGCCCGAATGGAGCCTGTATGCGAAAGAACGTATTTTTTAGACCAAAAATAAAGTGTATGTTTAGACAAAACATGGATGGTATGGTGTACGTAAAAGAAAAAATTTTGAGGTAGGTGTTCCAAAAATTGTTTGCTGAGCGAATACATAGGTGTATTATAATAAACCAAAATAATAAACCAAAAAGGGGGGCCAGTAGCAAAGGATTTTCCCAGACAAATTCTACACTACTAACCCCCAACCCTCCTTCATATATAGCATATTGTCCAACGAATCTGAATTTTGCGATTTTGGCATGGGCAATGGGTAGGTATCAATTTAAGACATCACGTTCAGAAGAATCAGGCGTTTCAGCGTTAAAGCTGAATAATAAGCTTTTAAGCTTAAAGCGTTAAGGCTGTCTGATAAAATGTAGTACTGGCACCCTTGAGCGGTTTCCGGGCGACTTCCTCAGTTCTTCAATTACTTTTCTTGATCGCAATAAGGGAGACAACGCCTCACCAAAATGAACGACTTATTTATTTGATATTTTGCCTACGAATAAATAAATCGTATTGCGTAACACTTTTCACTAAGAAAAGATCGCGTTTCCGAACAAACCTGACGGTGAATTTGGCACACTGCCAGTTCTGCCACACAGGCACGCGGACGGAAAAAAATCATAACACGTCACCCGTAAAACACATTTCCTTCGGGTTCATCATTTTCAATTATAGAATCATTCAACTTGAAGCGCAAGGTTATGAAAAAAAATTTGTATTTGCAGAAAAGAAAAAAATTACTGCAGTTAATCTTTATTGCAGGAGCAATTTCGGTGTTGAAATACAAACATACCTCACCCGCGTTTACACTGTTGATAAACTCGTGGTCCAAGCCTTGGAATCACTTGGAGGAATAATAATTATCATCTTGAACCAACAGAGTAAGCCGCTTGGTCTTGCGTGTTTCCATTAGATCCAGCGTACAAAAATACTCAAAAAACAAGCATCAATTGCACCAAAATTATTTTATTCAATTTGCTCACCCCCCACCCCAACACAGACATTTTTTATATTTTGAAACAAATGAACCGTTTTTGCACAGTTTCATAAATGGAATTTTTTTTGTACTTATAATTCTTTACCACTGTACTAACTCGGGCATAATTATGTGGGTTTAACGGTCCAACTCTTTAGTTTCCTTAACTCGAAGAGTAGGTATACCTATCGAAAGTATTGTGATCACCCTAAGAAACGGGTTACGCTAAAACAGTTTGTTTCGTGTTTCATCAATCTAGCTTGCTATTTGCTATACTAGCTCAGATTTTCTTCTAGCGCTTGTGCAATGATGCAGTATTATTTAACGGGTCGGAGCCAGGTTGTTGTATCTGGGGGAGTTAGGTCGGCTCAGCTGCCTCTTCAGACAGGTGTCCCACAGGGGTCTGTGCTGGGCCCTTTCCTATTTTCAATTTTTATCAATGACAGACATGGTTGATGTTCTGTTGCATTGTTCATCGCACTTGTATGCGGACGACACTCAGATATATAAGCTTAGCCCCTGCGACACAACCATTTTATCACAATCCATTGCTGATGTCAACCATGATCTCACTCTCATCCAAAAGTGGTGTCTCAACAATGGCCTCCTCATTAATCCCCTCAAGAGTGATGCCATTATCATTTATAAAACTGAAATTGTCATTGCTGCCTTATGACCTATTCTCATCAGTGGTACCTCTTTTCCATATAGTACATCTGTCAAAAACCTTGGTGTCCTGCTCAACTCAACACTTACTTGGAATGATCATGTAAAGAAAATCTCCCGCTCAGTCTACGTGTCTCTTCACTCCCTCAAACATCTAGCATTTTGCACACCTTTCCACATCCGCCTTCAGTTATTCAAATCATTACTTCTGCCACATTTCAACTATTGCTCAATCCTATACGTTTGGTCCCTCGATGCTAACTCCCTTAATAGATTGAAGATCATTTTTAATTCTTGCGTGAGGTACGTTTTTAAATTGAAACCCAATGGCCGCGTGTCCTCTTATGTGAGTCACCTTCTTGGAATGGATCTAATAACATATCTTCAAGTACGTGGAGCATGTTTTGTGTTTAGTGCAACGCATAATGCCTTCCCCCAATATGTAGGTTCTTTGTTTCGTCTGGGTATTTCCACTAGAGCTAACAATTTGAGCATCCCATCGCATTCCAGTCGAACCATGAGCCAGTCGATAACGGTAGGAGGGGCGAGGCTTTGGAACGGTCTTCCTGTGGCTGTACGGTGCGTCCAGTCCTTGGGAATTTTCAGGCGGGCAGTCGAGCATCACCTCCTTCATGAGTAGAGCCATCACTCCCTTCTCTTCTAATAAAATTCTTCTTGCCTTTTCCCTTCTAACCTTCTCTACCTTTTCTTTCTTTCTCTCCACCTTTCCCTGTCATATTTTCTTCGCTTTTTATTTTTCTTTCCTTTTTTTTCTTTTTTTATAAAGGCCCTTCTCATTCATCTTTTTTTAACAAATTAACGTTTATTTTGTGTTATTGCATTTTTGCTTCATGTATATTTCGTTGTATGTGCACGAGGTGGGACTATTTGATGTCCTATGCACAATAATAAAATAAATAAATAAAAAATAAATTTCTAAAAATTTTAAATTTTTGTAAATATTTATACAATTTAATTTTTTCATACCACAAGCTAAATCACCAAGGAGTTACATATTGTTTTTTACTGACGATGATGGCCGAAATCCGTGTTTATAACGGTGTATATTGTTTTTAGTGAAAGTAGACGAGGTTTCAATGACTGCTGTTCATTTATTTTTCATTTTGTACAAATCATATAGGTAGATACATCTGAAATGGATCAGTTACAATATTTGCCGACCGGTGAACCAAATTCGAGAAAAACAAAGGTGTTTCATGGTTCAGTGTGTTAGCCAATTTAAATATTTTCAATCTGACAAGTTCACTGTACTGTGTTTTTCCAGGTACGCTAGTAAGGAGGAATTTGTTGTGTCTAATCGTTACATTAAAAATCTACGTACCTTGATTAGGCGAACCTCTGTTGCCAGGGATGAAAAGGACAGGGACTCCAGAGAACTTCATGCTCCTGATCTTTTGGATTTGCCTGCCTTCCCCGTAGGCGTACAGCCCGTACTTGGGGTACGCGTTGGTCACATTGGAGGGCAATGAGATTCTCTGAAACACATTTCGAATAGCTGATTCCTTCTAACAGTAAACTGAACAAATACAGCGGAAAAGGGTGATGAGGAAACAGCATAAATGGACAATAAAACCAGCAGTAGGCCGTGGGGTAGTAAAACCTTTAGATAGATGGCCGATCTTCCTTTCTCTCCTTTTCATTTTCCACATTTCAGCCAATATAACACATTCCTCCTTACATGCTTACTTATTGCTAGTCATACGTTTTCCTACATTTTTGCTATGATACATTTTTGTTTCCTAATTTCGCCACTGTCCACTTGAATTTTTGCATTTTTCTCTATGATTTATGTTTGTATTGTAAATGTATAGTTTGTGACAGAGTGTAACAGTGGGGGTGGACCCTCGAGAGTCCCCCTTCTAGACCAGCGAGATTATCACCGGTTAAGAAAGGATATCGATTAGGCTTCCCCAAACCGATCCCGTCTCCACCGGAAGAAAAAATGTATCGAGAACAGCCCACACTGTTCCAAGTTATTCTATATATATATCCATGTAAGCAATGAGGGAACAAAAGTTCATATGTACATTGTCAGAAATAAAAATCAATAAGATGGCTGCAGGTCCCTACTTATGATTGGATAGAGCTTAACAAAAACTCTGGGTCGGTTTTGTATAATATAAATTATATTTAGTACCTTTGTAACAATGTTTCATATGGAAAACCCAAAATCAAGTACCTTCCTTTCTACCTATTTATGAGTTAAAATCCAAGAATACACCGCATTATTTAGAATGAAATACTTATCTTCCGAAATCATAAACAGAAGTTCAACTCTAACGTTCCATGTTTATTCGCAATTTCCTACCTATCTACCTCGTACAGGAATTGTAGTACCTACCTACACAGTATTCTTCAACCACCCCTCGATAGATTGTAACGGAAGGTGCACTATCATGAATTATTGAAGTAAGTACCTATAAGTAATTACACTATTATGGATTATTCAAATAAGTACCTACCTATAAGTAATTACTGAACTACTGAGTGCAGCCTGGGGTAAGACTGATATTGGGATATAGTTTAGGTAGCAACTATCGACATTACATAAAACTTGGGTCCATACTTGCAACCAGTGTTTGAAAAATTAAATAGGAATTATATGATATTATAAATTAGTAGCTCAACGAGAACTTGAAGATCCTGAAGCTGGCCAAACTAATCAATATAAGTAGTTCTTCGTACTTGGGTGATTTTTGTAACAATCAATAACTACTTCCATAAAATTAATGTAATGTTGTTTGATATAAAGCTGTACTGTAAAAATACAATACCAACAGTTTTAGGAACAACGAATTTATCGAATACTCACCACCAACTGAGGATATTCGTACATGTACGTCATGTTGCAACGGTTGGCTTCATAGTTGGTCAAAAAATTGTAGCATCCCAAGAGAACTAGGAATAGGAAGAAAAACGAGAATAAAACGTATCGAAAGCAAAACTGGAGCGCCATCGCTGATCGTAACTTTGAACAGAAGTCACTGTTGACCAGCCATCACAAAGGCTGAGGAAATCAACCAAGGTAAATGCCGACAATTGACCAAGAATTGAGTTAAGAGATTTCGCAACCGATTGAGGAACAGATTTCGAAGATTTCGATCCAAACTGCCAAGCGAAGCTTCCGAAGGAGAGGAAAATACTGAGAGAAAGTGAAAATCCAGAATCCGACCGATCTGGCCGAGGCAACCGCGAGAAATGCGCAAGAGCAAATGTCAACTTTTGTTATCAAGTTCTTATCAATTGTGCCGGACATGGCGTGTGAAATGGTGTTAGTGAACCAACACAAAATTAAGGTGGTGAACTTGGATCTATGGAAGAAGAGTGGGACTGGGACCTTTGTCCATGGGTGGTCCTTTTTCTCTTCCATTCAGTCAAGGAAGCTACTTATTTTTATATTTTCTTTCGACGATAGGATGAAGCCTACAGTTTGTATTTCAAGTTTCAAGTGTTTCAAGTAAGAAAATAAATTAAGATAGGGTAAAGCCCCGTACCTCGCCCCACTTTTCACATTTTCCTCTCTTGCGAGACCCCTAGGGCTCTGATCGAATCCTTTTTTTACAGATCGCTAGGGAATCAAGTTTTCTACAAGATCCAGGTGTTGAAATGACTCATTTCAACTTTTTAAGTCTCTAAGGCATAAATTTCTAAAACCCTCCAAAGTGGGGCCAGGTACGAACATGGTACCTACCTCGCCCCGGATAGGGTCGTACCTTGCGCCACCCTCCCTATTTCTCTAATTTGAGCGCTCAGAAATATGGAAAATGAATCAAATACGTTTCATTGTTTTGAATATAAAACTTTAATGAATTCAACAAATTATAATTAGAAAAATATGGCTAGGATCAGGTTGGTAACCACAACCATATCACAAAATCCTAGACTTATTAGGTTTGTTCCATCCGAGCGAGTTCAGTAGAACGTATTATGCGCAGATCGATCCGCGCATAAAACTGTGTTCCTACCGTGTCGGTTCCATGAACCCAAACTTCTACTTTCTACATCGACTGTACCGAACCGTGTTCCTTCCGCGTCAAGTGCAGAACAGTCCCGTACCGAGTGCGACACTTTTCCGCATTCACGGCGATCGAGTTTTTGAAGTGAACCCAAGAGGTAACAGTCTGTAACCTCCCCAAAATTCATTTGTTCTGTTGGTGCCGTGTCGTGACCACCGTTACCGTGACTTGTGCTCCAATTCAATTCTGAGAGCCAAAGAAGACTGAGAACCAAATTTGCGTTCCTACCGTCATATTTTCGAACTCGCACTCACTCGCACTCGTATCTGCACCTACCCCCACCCCATTCGGTTCCGTACTGGCGGGTGTCGCACTGATGAACTCGCACTGACGCGGATGGAACAAACCTATTGACTCAAGGACGGAAAAGCTCATTGGTGACTTGAAATTGACTCATGTTCATAGTGAAAAACAAAAAACCTCTTAAAAAATGTTAAGAATTCAGTCTCATGAGGTTGCGTAAAAAAATACTGAAAAGTTTCGAAAAAATTCAAGTTAATATCTTCTTTATCCGTGATTATACGGCGGTAGTTACACCTATTTTCATAGGTGAATTCGTCATCAAGGGTTGATTTGTCATGATGCCTCTTAAGTGTTCTTCTCGACACTCCATTTCGTTGGGAAGCTTCTCTCAAACTGGACCCATGAGCCCGCACTTCTTCGACTGCCCTAGCCAGCGCTTGAGCATCCACAGGGGGTCGCGTTTTCCCTTCTTTGCTGCGGGGCATCTGTAACAAACCATAATTAACTGGTATAATTCGATTCATGCGAACTTGGATGGAATAAACCTTGAGAAAACACGAATTCATCGACAATTTTGCCATGTTCGTACCATGCCCCACTTGTTGTTTTTGGGGCGAGGTACGCACAAAGAGGTGGGGCAAGGTACGTACATACACCCCAATTTTGAAAACCGGTCGTGACGACCACTGATCCTATTTTTAATTTTTTTAATTTTTTTCAGTGCTTACCAGACATATTGTACAACACATTAAACGAACAATCGGATGAAAATACGACTTACCTCAGCACAGGGACGATCAAATGTACGACTTCCACAATCACAAACTGGCACCTCAAAAACGTTGTAACCTTCTCCTAAGATAACAGTGCTAGCTATCACAAAGAAGTTAACAACCAACTCAATAACTTTCAAAGAGCTACGGAATCAGTAGCTCAGAGTTGTTATATCCTTATTCTACCTAGGTCATATCACTGGTGAGGCGAGGTAGGAGCATGGGCAAGGTACGGGGCTTTACCCTATGTAAGAATAATTATACAGTGTAGGTAGGTAGGTAGATGGTGGTAAATTGATGTAGGTATCTATATACCTACATCAATTTACATAGGTACAGTAAATGTGTAAATGTTTACCTGTCACTGTAGCGAAATGGAAAGAGTATTAAATGCCAAGTACTTAGGACTCCAAATAGATGAGCAATAAATTAAGGTATAGAACACATTTGTAAATTAACTGGAAAAATCATTTTACATTTTCTACAAGACAAGAAATATTGTATCCACTAATTTCATGAAAATTATGTATTATACAGCTATTCATTCAAGTATAACCTATGCTGCCATGAAAGTAGCACAGAAATTAATACTTAAAATTATTTATATGAAAAATCATAGGTACCCTTCTCAACAGTTGTATCTAGAAGCAGATATTATACTAAATGTCCCTCAAATAATAAATGTTCAAATTGCAAAATATTTTATTCAGAGACAGTCACTACTCATCAAATCTATATTATACTCATGCTAGGAACCCCAACACATTTGTTTTCCCTCGTAGAGGTAGTCAGCTAGGGTTGCATCAAGCACCTTTTCATAGACCTATAAATATTCTTATAATATACTAATCCATCTTCCATCTCATTTTCTGGAGATACATCTCAATATTAAATGACGAAATTAGCTCAAACAATGGGTTGTGGAAAAATAATAACCTACTGGAAATTAGTAAGTTAGACTAGACTATAATTTTTTATAATAATCCCACCAGATACCTATGTGTTAAAACTATCATGTAGTACACGTAGTTACAATTAAGTATTTCATTTTATATCAGCTTTGGAGAGTGAGTTGAGTCAACTCATAGACAAGTGAACAAAATTGGTTATTTAATGGTAATAAGAAATTCCCACGCACAGGTTTAACGTTTGTGTTTTCTATGGAAAAATATTGTTGATATGAAAGAAATTATTAATACCTAATATATTTTTTCTATTTTCGTACTAATTGCAATGATAACTATGTATTTGTATTTTCCATGAGTAAAAGCAATTTAAAAACTTAGCTTAAAACTAGTAGGTAAAGATATCTTACGTACTTCATGTAAATTAATCTACAAGACTAGGTAGTGAAAGAAGTACGTAGAACAAAATACAATGGATTCATTTTTAAATTAGTATAATAGTAGGTAGGTAAAGTAAAAAAATGGGGCAAGAAATGACTTATCAGTTCTGTGACATCTGATAGGCCAACAACCCAACATCGACGTGAAAACCTTCATGAACCTTTGATGTGACTTTCGTGAACCTCCCCTTGGTTTGATTTGAGGACGTGTTTTTTTAAATTTATTTAAAAATTGGCGGTTCCGTCCATCCATCCATTGCGGTTCTGTACAAAGTTTAAAGTGATGCGCTAGCGCTCTAAGCGGGATTTGAGTTGGAACTACCAATAACATAATTCGTCATTCCTAACGGCAACGCAGAAATTTAAATTTCGCATTAGTTTTCTGCCATACTTCCCGACATAAACACCTTCATGTGGTAAATAAATGTTGATTTCCTTCAGTGAACAGAATTTGGCTAAAAAAAAACTGGGAATTTGCAACCCACGGAAGTTGCCCATTCTACCGATTTTTGAAGGCCGATCTACGGAAATTTACCTCGTTCTACGGAATTTACCTGTCTATTGACATCAATCTGGCGACCCTGGTTGCCTGGTTGGTTATTTAGTTCGAAAAAATAAAAAAAATGGCGTCTCCTCGTCCGAAATCTCCTAGGCCTGTGATTCGAAAAGAAGACAAAGACGAGACGTTTTGGGACAAAATCGGGACAATCGGCCGGAAGAAGAAGTTGAGAGAAGGTGAGAAACAGTTGTGTTTTTATTATTGAAGTTGAAACGTTTCACCGTCAAATTAGTCACTTGGGTCGCACCTCTTTTCTGCCCTTATAAGGACATGCTGGAAACCATCTGTACGTGTTTATCGTAATAAATTTATTGTTTTTGGTTTTTATTGTTGTTTGAAGTTTTAAACGAAAGCCATAAATTTATGGTTCTGTGTCTGGCAGTGAAGTTGGTTCAGAAAGATACTATAAATAATGTTAGGTGTAGGTGGGGAAGTCAAGAAGCCGAGGTTGACAGACTACAATACACATCATGTTGTAGGTATGTACCTACTAGTTCTGAGTATGCTGAGCCTCGCATAAGATTTGGCAGTTGTCTATCAACACTTAAGTATACATTTTATTCTGTTAAGTACATATTATTCCACATGTGATAAATTGGTATGAAGGTTGGTATAGTTATTGGCTATTCCTTTGCATTTATGGAAACTAGGCAGCAATGGGAAACTTTCGTCAAAATTGTTTCGGAAAAAAATTCAGAACTCTTGGAAAATTATAATTTGTACCTTTTCCAAAAATACGTTTTTTTAAAATGAGGGTACCTAATTAAAGTAAAAATTTGGCAAAAATGGCTTATACCAAATTCTGTTGACTTCTGAGTCAGTATATTTTGCTGTGCCTTAGTTATGTGGGGAAGCACCCTTAGTATTTAAAAAAAACAAATCATGCACACAATACTCGAAGTGCACGACTCCTTGCCCAACCACCCTGCAGGTTGAATGCGGCCCGAAATTCAGTTGGCTGGTGGTGCCAGAAATTGTTTAATGCCCTCCCTGAAGAGGTTTAAGATATCAGCAATACCAGTTTTAAATAATATTTTAATACCTGTAAGAGAATCCATGGTTATTTTGCCCATTGACAGTTAGGGTTGGAACCATCCCTAACCATCTAACCATCCCGTAGTATTGTGCTACATTTTGAGCTGTTAACTACATTCATATTTTAATATAGCCTAGGGCATATGGTACTCTGAGACTATTTAAACGTGAAATGAAGTTCTTATGAAAGTAATTTATCTGTAAATTATTGGATCATAAAATATGACTAGAGTTCCTGAAACAGTGGGCAGTTTTCATGGGCGCAAACTCCCTTTTTTTGCTACATTCTGTTCATTAACGGAAATTAACACTTACTGACCACATAATGACGTGTTTGTGTCGGAAATACTAGGCAGAAAACGATTGTGAAGTTTGATTTTCCGAGTTCCCGCTAGAAATGACGTTACAGGTAAATTGCCGAGTAGTTCAACTCAAATCCCGCTGGGTGCGCTAATGCATCACTTAAAACTTTGTGCAGAACCGGAATGGAAGGATGGATGGATGGAACCGCAAGTTTATAAATAAATAAATAAAAACGTGTTCACAAAATCAAACCAAGGACTTACAGAAGTCACATCAAAGGTTCTTGAAGGTTGCTATTTCTAATGTTGGGTTAGCATTTAGAGCATTCGCCTCCTAAGCTATGCTCTGCCTCTTTGAGCCAACAGCCAGTCAGATGCCAAAATAGACCTAGTACGTCATTTCTTGCCGCATTTTTACTTTTACTCACCCTCATTTAAAAAATGTCGCTTATTTTTGAGAACGGGCTTCCAACTACCATTTTTCTAGGAATTCTAAATCTTTGTTTCCAAAAAAAAATTTTGACGAAAATTCCCCGTTCATGTCCTAAGGCTATGTAAATGTGTAAGTTCCTAGAAACTCAAGTTCTTTAAATAACTGTTCATGTTTTCAGACTGTCATCATTAAATGAATGATGTGCTGTTCTTAGAGCTCATGTCCTTAAAATATACTTGATGAATTGTACTTTGAAATGCTGAGTCTACGTCTACGAGTCCTGGTTTTGGATCAGAAGCGTCCTGGGTTTTGCATATACATATACGCGTTCAGCGATCTTTGGGATAAAGATGGCTACCCTATGTTGAGGGCACTTGGTGCTGTTTCTAGGCCTCTTCATAGGACCAAAGGGTCACCTTTACACCACTGTCTTAGAAAATTTGGAGTCATTTTCTCCCAACAAACACACTAACAGAGTGACAAAATGGCACCCGAGTCACAATGAGCCGCTAATGTTTGGTAATTGGGTAAAGCTAGACGTGACACTCGTCCCACACATTTTGGGATAATCATACTATCGACTATATTGACCTAACCCTTGCTCCTTATTTTGGTTGTGAAAACTACCAATCCCGCCATTTCCCTGAGTCATGATAATACATGAAACCAAGTTTGTTCTGAAAGCTCTGAAACGCAAAATGCAAGTGGAAATTTTGATTTTGGAAGTCAAAACGTTGCTCTTCAAAAGTGATCACAAGGCTTCCACAACCTTGGCTGACGCAAAAGCAATATTCTGATGGAAAAGGGGTATATATGTTACATTTAGGTTGCGAATTTGTGACCGTATGATTCAGAATAGGTTTTTTGGCTTTCCTGTAAAATTCCAGAAATGAACATGTACCCCTTTTCGGCCCAGCTCTTCAATTATTCTCAACAAACCAAGTCTCCCCCTAGTAATACTGTACTACATAATGATACTCTTGATCATGTTACAGTTCAAGTTGTCGAAGAAGAAGGTAAACATGCGATCGACTCGCCAGGCAGCCCGATGTCAGCTGACATCCCACCTGAGATGTATTCCTTGGGTAAATTATTTGTTCCTGTTGGAATAATTTGCTTGTGATATATAACAATTTGCCGACGAATTTGAACGGGTCAGGCTATAAGGATTCCAGTTGCCAAAAAATTGACAGCTTTGACTCTTACTGCGGCACATTCCGCTGTATGTATGCTGGAGCCTGTTAAAACGCGCTCAATAATTAATCATCCTTTTCTTCGCACGTTTCAGAGGAAAACGAGGAGATGTCAATCATCAAATCCCAATCGTACGACGACCCCAGTCTTCAGAATCTCATTTCCATCCTGATCGAATGGATCAACGACGAACTCGCAAATCAAAGGATCATTGTCAAAGACTTGGAGTCGGATCTTTACGATGGTCAAGTTCTTCAGAAACTTTTAGGTGAGAGCCGACTGGATAAGTGTGCATAAAACAAAAGGTCAAACTTATTGAATTATTTGAGATTCTTCAGCTCCATTGCAATTCCATAAAAGTACATCCAGGTAACATTTGATCGAGTTGAAACCTTATTCAAACAGCTCCTACTGATGCAGCTACTCCAGGTACTATCCAACTATCTGATCCTTTATCTGTGACAGATCACTAGAGCCTGTAATTGTTCATTGTCGTTTTTATAGGTATACCTGTCTAGATATTTAGACGTTCTGAAGCGTTTCCAACCATTTTGAGCTATAAAATGCAAATTTAAATTTTCATAGTGTATTTTCATTTTTGGGGATTTTTGCATATTTTGTTAAACATTTATTTTCTCTGTTGAAGTTGATTTTATTTGAGAGAATACGATTGAGAAAAACTGGTAATTATACAATTCAATCACATTTAAACACACCAGAACTTCATTAAAATAGGTATTATTAGGGAATCCATCTTCTTCGTACGTTTTTCAACCGAAATGGTGAATACTTCGAATTTAGAAACGAGATTTGCATATTTGTGGATGTATTTCCGTTTTCCGGATTACCTATATGGGGCGAATTTTTGGCATAGTATTCAAGGCTCTACTGATTACCCAGTAATACCTCATGGACTGTCTTATTTATTCCTTTTCATACAACTCATGCCGAACTACTACAAATTTGCCTACTATCTGATGATGTTGAAATAAATGAAGAGGGTGCTGCAGCTACAGATACACGTTATTTTAGGAAACAGCAAAAATATGTTGTTAATTATATTACAGGAAGTAGTTGTTGAAAGTAACTAGACTAGTGGGGACGGGGACGACAAGGACAACCTAAGGCCTTTTGCACGTACCCTTTACACACAACAATCCCCTAACCAAAAAATCTCATGTAATGTTTGCTGCAGTATTGACGTTGCGTTACCTAGTTTTGCTGTTTAGGTTCCAACTCGGAGCCTCATTTTTTTATTACAATTATTATTACTTTCTCCATTGACATATGAACATATGGGATTTGACGTGTTGGCACTTCAGAGCATGTTCCCCAGGAATGGAGCACAGATGGCGAGTGGATGGCTAACAGTTGCAGCTATGTCTGTAGCCGGCACACAAAAATAATGATTTCTGGGAGCGCATTCTACTGACGGATGACAGCAGTATGCCGGTTTGGAAGGCTGGAAAAAAGAGAAAAAGCTCAGCTGTGAACTGCTGACACGTAGTTCGGCCTTGGCCAGAAGAACGCGCTGCCAGCAGTCATCATTTCTGTGGGCCGCCTGTAGCCCAAGTCGTGATGGGTACCCTATTTCTACGGGATATTTGTATACTACTTGCACATCCTGTCTTCATGGTTATATTGTTATATATTGTTATATGTTATATATTGTTATATGTTATATATTGTTATATGTTATATATTGTTATATGTTATATATTGTTATAAAAGTATCAGTTTTTAAATCAGTACAGTCTTGAAATGAACACTGCAATTACCAGTTGTACAAAATACAATTTTTAAATTTTTTTTAAATTATCAACTTTTTACCCAAAAAGGCCTTAATTTGAACTTTTCATTTCAATACTTAGTTACCTGTTCATTTTCAGTTATCGATTATTTTACCCTAAAATTTCTTTTGTTATTGTTTGAACTACTTATTTCAATTCATTAATTTCATTTTTAGAAAAACTGACTCAACGAAAGCTCGATGTTCCTGAAGTCACACTCTCCGAAGAAGGGCAGAAACAGAAGCTGCGTATCGTACTTGGTGCTACTAATACGGTAATAAATCTTCCCCACAGTAGAAATCATTCAAGAAAATCTGGTCTTTATAACCGATAGTTGTAAAAGCATCCAAATGATGAAGTTTTGCCACATTATGTTAATAGAATCCCTTTGTTGTGGTTCTGGGATTCAGAGCGCACGGCGTACTTTGATCACCGTTTTTTATTCACGTTCCTTCAGTCGTGTTGGTTGCACATACTGGGCGGTGAAAACGTCAAAAAAGGCTGCTCCTCCCGCCTATACTTCACATGCTGGACGACTTTGTCGTTGTCGCCAACTGCTGATGCTCCTCCTGCCAAACTGGACGGGGAACCGCGATCGCGTTTCTGTCCAAAAGGCTTCCACTTCCGGCGTCTCCCCTATTTGTCATTAGCTACCTATTTGTTTACCCTTCCAAATCGCGCTTGCTGCCAATAGACGGGAAGACAAGCCGACATATCGCTGGAGAAATTATGCGGCTAACTGCCTATACCGTGGCGGGTCGCCTAGTATTTCTCTACCCATATAAATACACATGAAGCGGCAATACCTCTAACTGCTACGTTTTGCGATTACCACCCAGTACTTCATTGAACTACGTGGCATCTATTAGTTTGAAGTGAATGTCCTCACTCCTATGTACCTATGTAGGTACAATAGGGGCTAAAAAGTGGTCGTTATATACGACGGTTTCTTGTCAGTTAAGTGTAGCAGGTCAAATTTCAGCTCAAGATTTGGTCGTTGTGAACAGTTTTTAAGTTTATCATTAGCATGATAGTTCCAAGTGTAATATCCTGGTTCCTAAATGTACATAATTGCATTCCCAAGTCCAAGTTTTATATTTTCAGGTGTTGGGGTATCAGACGTGGTCTCAGCAAAAGTGGAGCGTTGAGAGTATACACAGTAAAAACCTCGTTCCGATGCTGCATCTGTTGGTTGCCTTAGTTCGACACTTCCGTGCCCCCATCAGGCTCCCGGAAAACGTCAATGTGCACGTCCTGGTTGCTCAGGTAGCGTTCAGCGTTCTTGAAACCTTTAAAATAAAGTGTCGTCAGGTAGTGGGACTGTAACGATACACTGCAGGGCCTCCTTGATAGCACCACTTTGTGCCTAAATCTTTTCAATGTTATGAAGCGGGTTGGATTCAGTTTGAGGAGATTAATAATCCCTATGCGTTGTGTGTTACAGTAAAGAATTTCATGAATAAATATATCATTTTATACTATCCACGAGGTTCGATGTCGCTGTAATTGGCAGCCCTACGTTTGATTGGATGACAATCAATTGACTTATTTGAGACTTATTTTGGGCTATCTCACCCATCATCAGTCTGTAAAGATAGATTGTTAAATAAACTCTATTTATGTAAATGATGAATATTTACAGAATACTATACAAGAAAAAGTTTTGATATGAATGAGTACATAATTTCAGTATAAAATACTTGGATGAAGGGAGAATGCCTCTCACCTGAGATCTTAACTGATAACCAGAGACAGTTGATATCTCTGGCGAGTCTTTGCCTACTCTTTTCATCCTAATTATTTTACGCTGGAATTATGTGCTCATGCATATCAAGAACTATTCCTTGCCCGAAAATTATTATTTATTTTAAAAAATTCCTTTGTAACTAGTCTCATGTAAAGATATAATCAGCCGAGGATTCCTCACTCACTATTTGTGATATAATATTTGTTAACCATAAATTTCGTGTTTCATTGTGCAGAAACAAGCGGACGGTAAAATCAAGCATCGAACTGTCATTGAGGAGATCACTTCGACGTACGACGACGTGGGCATGCGATGTGAAAGGGACGCTTTTGACACGCTTTTCGATCACGCACCTGACAAACTTCAGGTCGTCAAAAACGTGAGTAGTAACTTTCTAATTTACTTATCTTGGTTCTGGCTGCACCTTGAGCCAGTTCTCAGTCCATCTTGATTTCCCAAGCTTCTAGTGCTCCGTTTCCATTGGTCTTGCTCTGAATCCATGAAGAAACGTCAGTGCGAAGTACAGACATAGTATTGAACTGGAGCCACATATGGATATACCTTGAACCACATTTAGTTACCACAGAAATTCAATTGATTTTTCAAGACTGAGAAGGAAATAGACAAAGACACTGAATGGAACACTTTTTTATTTCTCTAATTCAAAATTAGAATTGAAAAAACTTGATTCTAAACACAGTAGGACGAGTCTTTGGAGATTTCAGAGTCATGTCACATTGAAACTAACTGAAAACCGGTAACTTCTGTCTTATTTTCCACTCCTCGTACATTCTAATCACTATCATGCACTACTTGCCATCATCGTTCAAAGATAAACCATGCTAATCAGTATCACAATAAATCATTATGTCACGGTTGAGGTCATGATTCAAAGGGAAAAGAACGTAAATTTCTCCAGATGTCTCAGTCGTTTGGTCCGCCCGAGTCAAGTAGTCGATGGACACTAATCTTGAGTGTTTCATTTAACCGTAGGGAACGCGCAATCAGAAAATCACTCGGGGATGCGCAATCGACCTGAGGGGTCTTTCACGTCATTAACAACAAAAACCTAATATATTTCATTTGTTTTGGTCAAAGTATGTACTCCAGGACACTTGAAATGAAGAAGTATGAAACATTTTTTTCTTCATTATTCAAATATGACAGTTGCTCATTATTAAATATTCTAATAATAAAATATAATTCAGTCAATCTGAGTTCAAAAGTCGGCATATTCACTTTGACGAAGTATTGCCAAGTTATTCTCAACAGTAGGTACATAGAATATGAGGTTTGACTCAAATACGTCGTCCTATGAACTAGTTAGGTACCTTTGGTTACAACTACCAGTAAAAACTGGTAACTGAACGAACAGGCGCGAGTGACCCACCAGGTCTTTTTTGACGCCAGTTGTGCGGTGCACCCTCAATGGACACTGGATGTAAACTGAAGTTTGAAGTAAATGCTAAGGGAGGCATAGGCCGGCCTCCCCATTCGGCCGTCCCCCCACATTAATGTTGGGCGAGGAAAATCAGAAACAAGGGGGACCTCACAGGGCGCGCATTCCGCAGGGTTAAATATTGACATGGCTAGCTCAGTATCTATAGATCCGTTAGCATTGGCTTCTGATAGTTAGCTGACTCATGGAAACCCATAAGAAGCCATCCATGATCCAGTGCCATCTTGATATGCATTTGAGAAGGATTTGATGATGGCTGAGAATTGGGAAGGCAGGGCAAGGCCAATTCTCGTCCGCCCGATTCTCTGTGTGATCAGAGGACTGGCTTCGGACTGCCAGGAAACTGCGAACGGCCCAACGCCTTTCTGATAGATAACTGTCAGGTGTTCGCTGCAGACAAACTATGTATAATATTACCATACCTTACGGAAGAATCCGTCTTCACTAGCTGGTTGAGTAATATTACTTCTTACAGTAGCGGAAATAACCCTTTATATTGAATACCAAACTATGTATAAATATGTTTAAGAGGTGGTCTTCCTATTTACAAGTATACCTCTTCGGGCTTTCTAATGAAAAGAACCGCTCATTTGTTTTTAAATACGTAAATAGTATAAATTATATGCTTTTCGTAATGACTAATGAAATTAACAGTTGTTGGTAAATCAGTTTAAGCGTAGCAGGGACAGGTCCTTACATCAGCACTGCCTGCCTGTGTATGTGTGTGTGCGCTTTTTTTCTCCTTTGTCTCTGGGGAGGTTAGCTTGGCTGTTCGTTATAGGTGTAAAGCTAGGCTCACATGGAGATGCAATTCTGGATGGCAAGTAGTTCTGCAGTGCTATTGGCCAACGCAAAATGGATTATTGCAACGCAGTGTCATGAATGCTGTATTAAAATCTCCAGTTATTTTCCACTGTCGGATCCGTTGCCATATCTGCGCATAGGTTACTGCGCAAACCTTTTGTTTGGTTGTTCAGCCATATTGGAATTCGACATTCCTGGTTGATTTCCCCGGTTGGATTTCCTGTTATGATTCCTCTGCCTCTGTGGCAAAAACTATGGTGAACGCGTTGCCATACCGGATTGCCGTCACGAATTGCATCTCCATGTGAACCTAGCACAGTCACCATTATATTACCGTGTGAATAATTCAGCTGTAAAATGCGACTTGAGCCCGAATCTTAATTATTTTTCCAGTCTTTGATAACGTTCGTCAACAAGCACCTGAACAAAGTGAACCTGGAAGTGTCAGAGCTCGACAGCCAGTTCCACGACGGAGTCTACCTCACTCTGTTGATGGGTCTCCTCGAGGGATTCTTCACTCCGCTGTACTTCTTCCATTTGACGCCTCACGATTTCGAGCAGAAAGTCCACAACGTCAATTTCGCTTTCCAGCTGATGCAGGACGTCGGGCTCGCCAAGCCCAAAGCCAGACCTGAAGGTAACTCATTTTCCTTATTATCACGGTGATAGCTCATTCGGTTCAAACCAGCTGTTGAAATAAACTAGTTCATCTGAGGTCTGCCCAAGCAACTTAAAAGTTGCACATTATTTTGTCTTGTTATGCTTCATGACTAAACGATTAATAATTAATTATAGAATTCTTGTATCCACTGCATATTTATGAAACTGTAATTGCCTGGCCGGCTCTTGATGTAGGTGTGGTTTTGTTATGACGTTTTTAAATTGATTCCGAACTTTTTGAGACCACCCAGAGCATTGTACGACCAGCCGTTCGTTTGCACAAAAAGCTTCGTAAATATGATCATGAATGAAACGGTATAATTCCAGACCCGATATCATTGCTAGGGAACAGCTGATTATTATCACGCATGGCTGCACAATATGGAGTTTGTTCCCTGTGATATATTATATGTCATTTGAAGAATGATAGTTATTTTCAGTAGCGGTGCGTGGGCTCTGAAAACGGTGGGACACCAAACCAGAACACAAAACCAAGAGATTGTCTACAACACAATACACTAAACAACCAACAATAAACAACCTTCCCTTATTTACTGATTGATATTCAGCAAATTCCCTTTCAATCAACAATCTATCGTCGTACGAAAACGTCGGCAATTTCTGCTGCAAATTAGACACCGAATTCACGTGTTATAAAAATATAGTAAACTAAAACACCTACAACAAAACAATGACCCGTCGGCCGGTACCTACTTGAATGGAGAAGCTATTGACCTGAAGCTAGGTAGTTATCAGTGTGTTAGGACGACGATCAATCCACAAGACCACAAACAGGACAAAATGCACGTAGGTACCAAGAATACAAATCTGCCATCAGAACCGGACTGAACGCAAAATGCGCTCAATTTGACGCAAAAAATTGAAAACTGACAACAGAGAAAGCGAACATAATTCACAACAAAAACAAATCAGAAGACGAAGAAACATCTCGTTTTGGGATGACAAATTGAATCGAATGCACAAGAAGAAAAAACGCAACCTCTAACCAGCACTGTCGGCATGAAGTGTTTCTTCGCGGCACCCTCAAGAAAAACAACAACTACAAATTGAATCGAAGGGATCGAATCGATTGTGAAAACGAACGATTTTGGAGTAGAAATCAGATTTTGGGGACTGGGCCGAAAGTGGGCGTGGCAAACAACATATTTACTCTACTGAGCATGCGCGGATGGGCCACTTTTCTCAGTTGTCATGGCGACACCAGGTCCCAGGACCTGCCTGCCAGTTTCAAGAGCCTAGGTTTCGATTTCGATTGCAGGACATCAATTACAGTCGCTTTATTCGGATAAGGTGCTTTGGCAATGGAGCACACCATGGATGCTCTACTGCGTGGGGGGTTTGTGGTGCCGAAATGGCTCATGAAGGTTCTCACACACTATGCGGGAACAGGACAGGAAACGCCGTAGGTAGGACGCGGGATCCCGGCTGGCTGCCGCTGTCCAGTCCTTCCCCTATCACGCACCCGGCAGGACGTTCCTCAACTCTGTTTCCCCCCACCACCACTCGCCATGACCCCCTCGTTTCAAGGAAGGGTGTGAGGGTGAACACGGGGAAGGCATGAGTGAACTTGGGGAACATGAGCATTGGAAGGTGGAAGGGGAACGTTCTGTACTGGGCACCGTCGTTTTTCACTTCGAGAGTGATCGCAGCGTAACCCCTCCCGTGTCTACCCCATGCCGTGACAGCCATGTCCCACCTTGTGTGCTTATCTCCATTCAAATACACAGAAGCGAAAAAATACAACCCGTTTCCCGCGGCTCTTTCTTGTCCTGTTCTCGCATAGTATGTATGTAAGAACATTTACATAATAATACATTATTTGACTTCGGTGGAATTTTTTTATTTGGCGTCAGTTTGTAGGTATGCGTGCGTGGGTAAGTATTCACATCGAAAAATCCATACTAATTCAGGGTCTTACGCTAATAAGAATTCAGTGACACAGAAGGAGTATTTTGTAGTACAGGACAATAATAAACCGTTGTGTAATAACTTGCAGCGTTTTTTGTCTGCTCGATCTTCAAGGTAGATTTATGTCACATTTTAACTGCTTATAAACTCGTGTATTTTTCTTCATTTTCAGACATAGTCAACAAAGATTTGAAATCGACGCTGCGAGTCCTGTACAACCTCTTCATGAAGTACAGAAACATCAACTAGTGCAATAATTACTAACCGAGGTATCAAAAACTAAAACGAATTAATTTATTATGTACTTCAATGAGTCGATAATTTTAATCCCTTATCTGATAAGTCTGTTCTATCAGTGGGTTAACATGTCCGTTCCAGGTGTTGAGGGTCGTATTTATAGACCTTGGAGTCTCCCTTAGGGATTCCTTTGGAAAGGGAACCTGTAGATGAATTTCTGCTTTTGACATTCGCATTTTCTGAACAGCCTGTTCAAGATTGACTTTGTGTAGAACGTGTTGAGGGTGGGATGATGAGGTACCGTTGATGGAGTAGGTTGCCAGTCCGTCAGTAAAGTGCGAGCTCAGTTGTGCGCCGTGCTAGCCCGCGGTACATAGCAATGTGGGTTGAGCATTCACAGTGTTGCAGGTGCGGGGCTTCAGGGTTCTTCACAGAATTTCCACATGATTTAAATGGATCGTACGAGTCGTTTGAAAAACATTTGCGTTTGTAGGATTTCACGTTTGCGCATGCGCTGTGGAATTAATCCTAATAAGATGAAACGTACCATCCAGGGCCTTGTTACGTTCCTTCAATTGGTCGGTTAAGCAGTGCTTTGCGGGTCTCGTTGAAAGCCAAGCTCACAGTTCCATGAAGGGGACGCTATGAACCTGCGGTACCTGCAATCGTATTTATCTCACTGCATCGTGTCGGGCCATTATGGATGCCACACCTTATCTCGATCCGGGTGAAACTTACGAAACGGCATTGCTATGTAATATGTTATGCTCATAACAATTTTACATTTGAAAGGCGACCATGTGATTTTCTCTTGAGTATGAAAATTTCTAGTTTTCCAGAAGGCAGTCATTCGTTCTTTAATTCATTTTGAATTGCGTTGAAATTGTTATTTTCAGACAGATTTGTTAAGTCATTTTGGATTCGTCAGTAACACGTTTAGTTGAGTCGTCTTTCCATTCGTGTTTTCAGCAATCTGTTCTTTTTGAAAGAAATTCGTTTGAAACGAGTTCGTTGAGTCATTTTTTGCTTCACTGTTCAATGCTCAATGAGGGATCATTAGTTGAAATTAAGTAGGTAACCTACCTAATCGAAACTTCTTGAAAGCTAATACTCATACAGAATCCTGATGTTTTGCACTTACCAAAGCGTCCCTTGTAGATGTAAATAGGGAATTACGTTACTGTGAGATGCACGTAGAGATGGCATATTTTGACAAGCTGTGGTGAGCATCCGCTCTGCTCGCCCTAGCTGTCGTATTTTCAGTGATGCGATAAGGACTATCACATTTAAGCCGCGATTACCCGAGGCCATTAGGCAGTCCAGTTGGCTGGTGCCAGCCGACTGGCACGAAATGGAAGCCAGCTGATTGGCACCAGTAACTGTTCAGACGTAGCCAGCTGAGTGGCGCTAGTTGTGCAAAAACGATGGAGGCAAGGGCATTGTCAAGGTAGGTAGTCCCGTGTTCAATTATACAACATTTTGCGCAATTTTTGCTGTGACTTCATGTGGCGTTCCTTGTAGGCTTTGACGAACTTCAAATTCAATTCGTTGTCCCACTTTTTCGGTGGCATGTTGCGCGGTCAATCTGTGCTACTGTAGAGCTACTATCACTGCGATGGCGGATGGCCCACTGGGCTGGAACGTGACTTGCCGGCGACTTCCTGTAATTCACGCCATATAAGGTTTTTGGTGGTGGGGGGAACTGGACTGGCCTGAAACCTACTTCTCAAGCCAGTCGACTGGACTGGCCCGGCGCTGGCCTCCATTGGTGTTTAGACAGAGTACTGTTACTGGTGCCAATGAACTAACTGGCTCCCAGCGACTGGCCTCGTGTAATCGCAGCTTTAGGTACAGTAGAACTTCAATAACTCTAACTCCTAGGGAAATGGAAAATACTTCGAGTACTGGTTTTGTGTCGACCAATAGATAATTAGACAAAGAGTCTACATAATATTTAATGGTTGTAAGATTTGGTACATTTATTAATGTAATCAGTAACCAACCAGGGACAGTATCTCATTTTTATCTCTGCCCGGTATTTTTCAATCAAGAACTCTCGACAATCCAGGAAACATTCCTTTGGTCGACAAAAAAATTCTGAAAAGATTATTTGGCTACCCAAAAGTGCCGAAAAAATCCTTCGAGATATTTGTAGTATTTTCCTTTGAGATAGCGAAATTTTAGCCTCTCTGCAGAATCGAAACGGCTTTTTCTTCGGGTTACCGGAGTTGAGTTTTTGAGGTATCGCTGTTCTACACTACACTAAGAACTCTGTTAACATGGCAGGGGTGGGAAGTATATAAAGAATGACTCAAGGACAGCTAGAAAGGTTGGCTTACGCCCTTACGAATAAAGTAACTCCAACAAACAGGAATAAATTTGTGTATTGGGTTTTATGGACTAAAATTCAAAGAATGTTTACAAATTCGGCCCAGAGGAAAAACCTTTCCACGGTGTCTTTTTGTGACATCGTTGATTCTACGGCCATTTTACCTAGTTGCCCTGTAGTTGTTAACCCTTTTGCACCGGACCTCCTCGCCAAGGCCTGCATGTGTCTGTGGAGCCGAAAAAAACCCTGGCGCCTGCCCTCAGCCGAAGCCTTTTCAGTGAGTGAATGCCCATTATGCCATTTCCGCGATCTGTCGGGAACCTGTGAAACCAGTAATCATAATATGGATAATATAAATAGCCCAAACCCGTATGATATGGTAAGAATAGATGCTTCTAGTAAAGACAGATGGTCTACGAATTCAGGAGTGGAATATACAAAAAGGCGGGCTTCGGAGCAAAAGGGTTAAGTAGGTAATACTATTTATTATTTATCAATTTTATAGTTTTACTCTTAACATTGACGTACATACTACCAAATGTAATTATTAACGTCTGTAAAATAACACTGCCAAGAGTTAATGTATTGTTTTTTGTGCCTTAATATTTCAATGTATCGTTCGATGTAACATTTTGACGATGTTGAAAAATCCTGCTGTATAAGTCATATGTTTGATCTTTAATTAGCTGATTATGGCATTAGGAGTACTTTTACTATTGTCTGCGACAAAGTGCTTCTTCAGATTGTTATGAATTTTTGTTAACTAATACTGTGATGTAATATTCTACTTCCGTAACAAGTGTACTTAGTGTTTCCAAAGTAGAATTCGATTGTATTTTTACTGTTGTTGATAAAAATGAGTTAACAATATTGTTTTTGTTTTTTTGTATTATTTAGTATATACCTACCTGCCACGATTTTAGCCCTGTCAGTTACTGAAATGTCAGACCTGTTGTTCGGGAGTGAACTTCATCGAAGAATTCATGTGCCTTGGCCGAAGACGTTGTTCCAGTTTCTTGTTGTGTTCGATAAGTACATTTCCCAGGCATTTTACGCAACCAGGCGTTCCACTGTGGATTGGGGCAGTATCCATGAAATGTTTGCTCTCTTTATACCTACTAGTTGCCATAGTTAGAGCACGCTAGCGGATATTTTTATTACCTATATAACGATTCCGTTTCCCTGAACGGATTGATGGCTGATGTTTCGTTTTCGTGAGATGCGAGAGCTGGCAAGCTTACAAATCAGTCGTCCGTGCAGGAGGGAGACCCCTGCAAATCACTGCAGGGAAGCTGCTTCGTTTTTCTCGTTGCCGAGCATTCGTCAAGTGTCGTATGACATGCCGAGTATGAAAAGAGCTGTGTTGGATTGCAGCAAATTCAATCAACCTGCTTAAAAACATGGTCTAAAGTAATCCATGGATTGCATGGCCTTGGTACTGTGGGTGGAATCAGTTGTCCGTGCTCATAATCGGTAGTGTTTTTATTTTCTAGGGTAGTTCGAAAGAGGTTTTTTTTTTTCAATTATCCCAGGCCATTGGGGAAATTAAGCAGCAGCATTACCTGTATTAACAATGTTTGAACAATGATCAAATATATGGAACACTGTTGGACCAGGTTAAAGAAAGATGGTTTGGACCAGTGGGTTATGGATGTTCAACGGTTTTCAAGTTTGTGCATGCGCAGTATCTACTACAGCTCCGAATGCGGCAAAGTTCATATGGGACCAACTAGGACCTAACCCTGAAGGCCTGTTCTCTTCCAGTGTCTCCCAGGTTTGTCTATTTTACTGAATAGCTCTCTACCCGTACCTACTTAGACTGTTTACTCATGAATCGACAGTATGTATATATTTTTGATGAACTATCGGCTCACCTTTAAAGAGATGAAAAAACACATCAAAATGACTGATATGGTAGCGGATGAATGAAGGTTGATACATGATCACTATCAAACAAATGAGAAAGGGACTCTTTCGAGAAAAGACACCCAATTAGGTGTCTCTCTAAAAGAGATCAAAAATGACAAGATGGCCGCCAACTCTTTCTAGAAGTTACTGAATAACCCTGTCGTGGATACTATAAAAATCTTTCTGCCAATAGAGTCTGATAGATCGCAGAAAACAGTGATCTACGTGGAAGGTGCATAATAAACTGCTGTGGAATAATTTGCAGCGTTTTGTGAATATATTTCAGGTATCGCTATACAGGTTTTGGTACCAAGACGGAACCAGTTAGCGGCGCTACAAAATCTGGAAACAGCTAAAGATAGACGTTTTCGTCTATCTTTACCTGTTGTATTCGTAGTCGTTGCATTCGTTTTACTCGAGATCCGTGTGAGGTTAATGAACGAATGCTGATCGCAAATGCTTAGTCGGGTGTTTTCGTATCATCTGCTTAGTCGGGTCCTTTCGGGAGACCTGAGTCCCTCAACACACGAAGTTTCGAATGCATAGTTTATTGAATGCACATACAAATACAGAACACAAAGCCATAACTGAAACGGTGAAATGCCGTCAAATTTGGTATTTTAGACTAAGTTTTAAAAATCGAGCGGTGTTGTGGCTATTTAATAATAAAATACGCCCCAATCGATACAATTAGAACGACGCCGGTGATGACGAAGAATTTTACAGAGAAAAATCCTTTAGTTTCTTCTTCGTTTAGGGTCCTTTTCTTGCGATGTCTTTTCGCTCCTTGTAGCTTCTTTTCGTACTTTTCCAATTCTTCTTTATTGCGCTGTTCCTCGAGAAGGCGTTGCTTTTCTTTCTCCTTCTGTTCTTTCTGGAAGGAAAAGGTTGGATTTTATTTTTAGTGGTTTCCCTTATAACGCAGGTGTCAAAAGATGACAAATACCAGGTTTTTAATTTGGATTTTAGACAGCGAAGAAGGAAATAGTTGGTCGTTACAATTAAACATGGTAATCAGGTACCTACATAAGTACACTGCTGGTTCTATCTCAATAAACAATAATGCGGCAAGGATACAAAACCGTCTGCCAGGATTCAGGTAAAATTATCTCACAAGTTACCCAAATAAACGAGCTAAATTTAAATGCATGAAAACAGAGTGTTAGATGTTAATTTTTGAAATCAAATTGCTACTTTGCTACGCGAAAAATCTACAAAAAACGCTGCTAAGTCCTTGTCACAACGGTTTATTATTCTATTGGACATACCTACAGAAATTCTGGCTGTTCATTTATTGTTTCTTTAATGTACAATAATTTAAATAGCTATTTTTCATGGTTTCCTCCAAAAACACGAATTAGGCTCCTGTTTTTGACAAATTATCTTTGATCACTGAAAGTGCAATTTAACTGTCCTGTGTACTTCGTGTTATTATACAAATTTATGGGGATTTAAGACAATTTCAGAGGTTTTTTCATTAATAAAAAAATGAATTTTGGGAGCTGAACCTTCGTTACAACCTCAATTCTTCGGTCTTCTCCCCTAAAAAAATATGGATAACGGTAACTCAAGCTCATGTTCACTGAAACCTAAAAAAAAACCGCGAAACCCCGTATTTTACACCCATTTTTCTCCCATAATACCCCTGGGTGTATTCCGATCGGGCTGCCGAGCTTCGAAGCACAACTAGGATCCAAATGGAGCCCGAGTGCGGAAGAACGACGATTTTAGACCAAAATTTATGTCAGAAACTTTGAATTGTTAAAACCTCAATTCCACGCTCGACAGTCAAAATCGACTTCATATTCGCTCGCCCTAAAAACCATGGAAAACGATACCTCACAAGCATGTTACTCACACCAAAAACCCCTATTTTTCCCCCATAACATCCCTGGGTATATTCCGATCGGGCTGCAAAGTTTAGGGACACAACTAGGGCCCAAATGGAGCCTGTGCGCGAAAGAACGAATTTTTTACACCGAAAATAAAGTAGATACGGATGATACGGCGTATGGAACCACTCGTGTTTATCGTTTTTTAAGTAATTGCTGCATTCTCGGTGCTACATGTTTTCTATTTTTTCCTGGAATTTTCGCGTAGTAATTAAATTTTGAAAATGGGGGCCAGTAACAACGAACACCCCAAACAAATACTTCGAGAAAAAAAGTAAATTGGATTAGAGGGTTGGGAAACTCATCATATCGGACTAGGGGGAACGGAGTCAGTGGTTTTGGACAATAATCGAAAGATTCTTATAAAAGAATAGCCCTATTATCTGAAATGTATGTATGCCTCCAAATTCCTCTGTCGCATATTTCATCATGATGAACAGAACTTGAGTTATGCCTGTGGGAAGATTTCGGATGTGCAGAGCATTTTGGACGCAACCCCCACTGACCCTCAAAAATGTCAGCTGGTGAGGTTTACGTTTGCGCGTGCAGATGAGACTACAGTTACAGTGGAATTGTTATGAAACCCCTATGGGACGATCTTAAGGCCCGACCCGCACTGTCCACCCAAAATGTCAGCTGTAGATACCCATCAGCACCTCACAGCAATGCTGCCAACTGGTTGGAAATGGCGGGAAATTCAGAGCCCATCTGGGAAAAATAGGAACATGTTCGGGATTTGGCGTCTGGAAAAAGGTGAGCCTTCAGAACCGTAGTCTGTTAAAGCTGGACCAACTCTGCACTGTCATGATTTACAGGCTACAAACCTCGTTGATTTGGGCTTTGGTGGATTTGCAAACGTCGTCACACACGGGAGCCACTTCGCCCGAGACGTGGCACACGACCTCTTTCTTGATTCGTTTGCAGTTGCAGGTCATCTTGACCTTCTTCCGGCACATGGCAGCTCCCGGGCAGTCTCCCTCGTGGCAGATGTCCGTGCAACGATGACCGCAAGGATACTGTTATCCACAAATCGATATAAACACGCAGGAATCATCATGTTAATTGTACCAAGAAATACTAGGTCATGCTACAAAACAAAACTGTTCTTTTAGCGAATTTTCAAAGAAAATGCATTGGGTCAGAACATGAATTTTTGAAATTTTTTAAAAAAGCAAATCCGTTTCAGAGCATCCTGAATTCATCCCTATTTTAACAAAAATGTATATGTACATATATATACGCATATATGTATATATATATACTCCTCTGTCACTCCACACGATATCTGACCTCGGGTACACGATAAAAATTCCAAATTTCGCCAAAATGTTCGTATAGCCAAACAAAAATAATGATTAGTTTGAAGATGAGCAATTTTTAAAAATTAGAAGGGGGACAAAAAGTCAGTAAAAACAACAACTAAAATCACGAATAATTTATAGAAAATCTCTGAAAGTGGAGGTATGGACGTGAGTAAAGACAGGAAGACCGTTTCAGTTGTTTTTCGTACAAAACAGGGGTCAAATTAGGATTTTTGGAGGTCAAAAATTGGTATTAAGGGCTAAAATCAGTATCAATTCACCAGATGTTGTGTGGGATGGTGATTCACGACAAAAAGTGGGACTATTTCGATGATAAAAACCTTTTTCTCAAATTTGACTATAAAGGGTCAAAAATCGGTAAAAACGGCTAAAATCACGAAAAAAATGATATAATTTTACGAAGTGGTATGGTTTCTCGCTAATCATCTCTTTATGCAATAGCACAAATATGTCTTTGAAAATTCGCTCTTATAGCCATGCTGCATGACTGGAAAATTTCTATATTTTTTTTTTCTTTTGGAGAAATTAAATGGAATATTTTCTCACATCCTTAGACAAACGATGTAAAATACTTCAAAAAGTCTGTCAATGGAAGGCACTCACATTCTTCGGGCACTGGTTTTTACAGGACTGCATGTCTCTACGCATCTCGTCGTCCAAAGATGGTGAAGTCCATTCGCAGCATTTCACATAAGTGAATGTGATTCCACAGTGGCATTTGAGTTTGAGCATCACGGTACACTCCGGGCAGGGCGGCGGATGGCACGACTGTGGACACTCGTGCGAGCAGAGTCGGGGAGCTTCGCAGTCTTCGGTGCAGTCCATACACTCCTTTCCAGCGCTCTGAAAACACAAGTTAGCTTGCTCAACAAGACGCGAGACAGCAGTTGGTGCACACATTCGATGGCCTGTTTGCAGGGGCGAACCCTTGAGCAATATCTGCATCTGGTGACAGCAATAAGTAGGTACATACCTACAATTATGTCTAATGCATCCACTTTGACTCAATAGTCACGTTGTCTTCAGAATTTACTCTCAATATAACGATGAGGAATCATCAATTATTATCAGAAGTATAATCAAGTAAATGAGCTGAATGTACCGTTTCATCAGGAGCCCCAGTAACTTTATGACAAGGTAGATCACACTCGTGGTTTGAGCAGGCAAGAATCCTGCCGCAGTTCCTCCCACACTGCTGGGTCACGGCACGGTGACAGGGTAAGAACATCTCTTCATGACCACCGGGACACCAGACGCCGACTGGCACCACACACTTAGGGCAGGGAAGTTCTTTGATTTCCACAGGTGCAGAAACCTACGGGTGAATGGAAAATCACACAGAAAGTCAGAATCCTGCTGATGTAATGTAAATATTTAGAGGAATTAGAATACAGCAACGACTTACTCTGTCCCAGGGCGTCGCTGGCTTGTAATTACGAATTGAATTGACGAGTACAGAGGAGTGGCAGGGCAGAGGACAGGAGTGTCCGCAATCCCGTGGTTTGCCACAAACCTGTTGGCACGGTGGACAGGGGCCCATGTGGCATTTGTGGCTTTCCCTTTTAGGATGGTGGCATTCAGGGGGAATCCTATGAAATGCAGAATCCGGTAAAACAGGATCTATCAGTCATCCCAATATCTCCACACATTTAAACATAACACTTACCCGCATTAGGATTGCTTTCAAAACCATTACATGCATTTAGAAAAGAAGATATTCATGTAATTCGATGAACTGTTTGCAAAAAGAAACTCACATGCACAGCTTATTGCACTTCAAGTTCTTCTTTTTCCGATGTGTTCCGCATGGGACTGTTATGACGGTTGATCCACATCTACAGGATAGCTGCTTGGTCTGTTCGCAAGGGTAGCAGGGCCCGCGATGGCAGACAGAGGAACATTTGTGCTGACCACACCGGAGGGTTTTGCCACAGAGTTTCTCACAAGGAGGACACCGGCCATCACAACACTAACATAACGCAATGCTGTAAAATATAATAGATGATCCAGTAATGGAGGTGATGGAATTCAAGAAGTACTACTCACTTTTCTATTGCATGGATGAAAGCCACAATCTCGAGTCCCTTTGCACTTGGTGTCACATAGGTACTCTTTGATGCAAGCTATTTCTTTCTTGTGAATGCCGCAGCGGCAGGACTTCTCCAGGAACTCCATGCAGGCGCCGCAGGGACCTCGGTGGCACCGCTGGTTGCACGTGTGGAGGCTGCAGTCCAACAGTTTGCCGCATGTGTTGCCACAGGTGGGGACCTCCTGGGTACAAGGGAGGACGGTCTCTTCTTCGCCACACGGACACGGCCTGGGCAGGGTACGAGGACATGGTCCACAATCCCCTTTGTGACAGACAAGATCGCATCTGTGCTTGCCGCAGTCCAACAACTTGTTGCACACCTGCAATAAAAATTACTACTTCATGCACTGTTCAAACTAACTCGAGCAGCCAAGATAATCATCAGCATTACAGTAACCATTTTGTTGCCACACAAATCGAGCAAACCCAACCAAAATCCTTACCTTCTCGCATTTCCAAGATAGCTCAGCACAAGGAGTGAGACGTGATTGGCTTTTACAATCACAGGTCATCATTGATGTTTTTGGGCAAGCTGGGCACTCCCCGGGGTGGCAAACCGTTTCACACTTGTGCTTCTGACAGGTGAGGAGCTTACTGCACTTCTTTCCACAAGACCACTCTTTGTAGCAGCACCTCACCACCTTGTCGCCTCCATTCGAACAGTAGCATTTGGTCTGGACCATTTTAGGGCACGGCGGACAAGGACCTAAAATATTTAATGAAAACCACAAAAGATACTGATGATGTCCAAAAGAGTAGTCACCTACTTATTAAAGGAGTAAATCATTTATCTACCTGGATGGCAGAGCAGGAGACACGAGTGACCGCAGCTGGGCACCAAGTTTTTTCCACATACTTGGCCACAGGAATGTGGAACAAGCCAAGGCTGGAACGGGGGATCTATGACTTGCCTGCAGAAACACTCGTAACGCTGAGGAATGCTTTCCGGAGAATAGTTTTCCCGGCATTTGGGGCTAAAATCGAGTGAAACAAGATCATTTAGCTAAACTAGCAGGCCGGTGGCATATTTTTCTGTCAAAACAAATAAATTCCCACGTCTTTGTACTGATGGAACCATCTAATGGACCGTCCAGATCGACATAACACAATCACCGTAAAGAACGGAGGTAACAATATTATATTTTGTAAAGACCAAATCTGCTTTTAGACAGCGACTTATATAATGTAACCACCAGTGGTTGAAGCATTACCATGGCCAGAAATACTCCTTTTTGGACGTGGCCATCCGCTCATCCTCCGCCAGCTTCTGATGGGCAATACTGTCTTTGCCCCATCTTTGTATGCAAAGCAGATGGAAGAAACCGTAACACGAGCAACAGCTCCATATCTGAAACGGATGCAAATCTCAAGAGGGAACGGGCAGAAGAAGTTGTCGGCAGGAGAAAACGGGCAGAATAAGCACTTACAGATTCAGGTCTTTTAATAGTCCCAATGCAGATCAAACAAATGGCGACATCAGAACGAAAGACGTTGTCGAGGAAATTTTGAGTTTTTCCAAGATCTTCATTTTTGCCTCCTAGTTGTGAGTAGTTCCTTACGACGGAATCTGAGAAACACAAGTGGAGGGCGTTGAAACTGCTTCAATTCTTTATTTAACAACATGCAAGTACATAATCAAGAACACAGGTATAAAACTAGGATCACCGTCCAGAGACTGGTGGTCGCTGTTTAGATTAAGTGAGTATTTTAGCTAGCACCCATAATTTAGAGACAATATTTCACTCCAGAATACCATTCTTATTCAATGTGGATCAAATAAAAATTACCTCATTACTATCAAATTATCACAATGAGGGTTACCCCATTGGTCTGAACAATGTACTTCATTTTTTTATATATCAACCTGGATTAGATCCTGAGAACGGGTTCCAGTGAGTCTACTGGTTTTTGGAATATTTTAGTTCATGTAACTGTGAAAAGGACGTCAGGTGTGGGAGGTGATATATGTTGTGTAATATAAGGAAGGAAATGCGAAATAAAGATATCGTATGTTGAAAAAGTGCGGGTCGCACATCTACATCACGGCCGGGCTATGCATGTGCGCGTAAAAGTGGTAAGGAATATAGTATCCATAGGGATCTCGGCGATCAAGGTCTCCGCTCATTTAGTCTAGCGTTACTCAGGGTTCACCGGACGATGAATTATATCCCAAATGATTGTCGCTATTTGCATGGGAATCGGCCTATTGTATGCTCAAATACCATTAGATACAAATAAATTGAAAAAACAAATTTTTCTTTCACCATTCGTCTTCAAATTCAATCCACTTTTGATTTTCGCAATGAATAAATTAAAATTTCTTGAAACTTGACTAATTATGATGGTAATCAAAAATACTTAAATTTACTTTTTGACAAATTAAACGGGATGTACAATTCTCCTGGTGGTCTCAAACACAAACGGTGGGTACAGCTTTCGTACAAGTACGCAACCACGAGGGACATTTTATGTCTTTGCGCCCCCTCCCGCACCCACACCACGTACTTCGTGCTTCCACGAGTTCCATCGCGCGGTCACTGAGGTTATTACAACGAGTGCCGTCTTATAATTTTCCTCTCGAATATATGTTAAAACTGTGAAATTCCCCAACATATCGTCTCTGGAACTGGAGTTTATGTCAACAAAACAGGATATAACGGAAGTCAGAACTTATTGCTTGGAATATCCAACCATTTTGTTCCACTGGCGACGTCGAAAAACTAAATATGTATTTGAAAAAAAATTATTTTTAGTTTACCTTTCACCAATATGAGCGTCAGAATCGCCAAAACGAGTCCACTGATAGAAAATCCTCACTTTGGCAACAAATGGAGGGTTTTCCCGCCCACCGTGGGTGCTCCACCCCAAAATTCTATACGTACCATATAATATATAATGTGTGACAGTTGAAGCAGGCTTTATCCAGGTAGTGCTAGCAGTAATCAAAACAAGTAGATAAAAAGCCCGGGAACACATGCTGATATTTATGTATTACAGAGAAGTTCTATGGTTATTGAGCCATAATACGATGTTTATTCCAACGTTTCGACGCTTTATTTCGTCATTTTCAAGGAATCTATAACTAAATCAAATTAAAAAATTATCTAGATTCCCTGAAAATGACGAAACAAAGCGTCGAAACGTTGTAATAAACATCGTATTATGGCATTGACCGAACCTCAATAATCATAGAACTTCTTTATATATTTACATTTGTATACGTGTCACTCCTGACGATATCTGACCTTGGGTACATGATAAAAATTCCAAATTTCGCCAAAATGTTCGTATTGCCAAACAAAAGGATGAGTTCAAAGATGAGCAATTTTCAAAAATTATAAGGGGGCCAAATTTGAGTTTTTAGGGGTCAAAAATAGATAAAAACTGCTAAAATCACGAATCTATATAAAATCACTGAATAGGGTATGGAAGAGCAAAGACAGAAGAATACCATTTCAGCTGTTGTTTTTTTAAATACAGAATAGCGGTCAAATTTTGATTTTGGGGGGTCAAAAAATGGTATTAAGGGCTAAAATCAGTATTAATTCACCTGACGTTGGGTGGGATGGTGATCGCGACAGAAAGAGGGACTATTTCGATGATAACCTATCTGACTCAAAAACAGTGGGGTAAAATTTGACTTTATAAGGGTCAAAAATCGGTAAAAATGGCTGAAATCACGAAAAAAATGATATTTCGAAAAGTGGTATGGTTTCTAGCTATACCACTTTTTTACACAATAGCACGAAGATTTCTTTGACAATTCGCTCATATAGCCACGCTGCATGACCGGAACTGTTTATCATCGGTGTGTACTGGTTTTTGGTTTATTATTTTCAATAATGAACCTTTGGAATCAAGCATGAAAAAAAATTAACCCCCGATTAAAAATTAATCAAAACTTGGGTTCTGTTTCAAGGTACGAAGAATCCATAGAAAAATAGAGGTTGGAATTTTCAGAACGCCGTAGCTCGAAAACTTTCAATAAAGGGTATGGTTTTTTTACGTTTTTAAATTGATCTCTAAAGCATTTTTGAGACCACCTGGATCATTGTATGACCAGCCGTTCGTTTGCACCGAAAAGCTTCGTCGAAGCTTCGTGATCGTGAATCAAATGGTATAAATCCGGCCCGGATATCATCGCTAGGGAGCACCTGATTATAATCAAGGATGGCTGTATGAAGTCGAGTTGGTTGTTCTGTGATATTTCATTTGAAAAATGATGGATTTTGTTGATAGGTGCTTCTGCAACCTGAAGAAACGTTAAGCTTCATGAATAACAACAAATAATTTATTAATGACAGAATTATTGAATAGCCGGCCGGCTTCAGTCCTCGATTTAAGGCTTTCCTAGGAGGGAGCACGAGGGTATTGACCACAGAAAACAGTGATCTACACAGAAGGGGAATCTATACCTACAGGTAAATTATTACACAACGGGTTATTATTTACCTTATGCTTCGTAAATAACAACAAATAATTAATTATTGAATGACTGAATCCCGCGCATTTTTATGAAACTGTAATTCCTCCAGTACCTGGGGGGAGCCCGAGGGTACTATTCACTAAAAGAGATAGTGAAAATAGATTACCTATTTTGAAAATCTCCTGGGTGAGATGGTCTCCCTCGGGAGACAGTCTCTTCAAGTGTCTTCCAGGTTCGTCTATTTTACTTAAGGGGGCGATCACGAGTGCATTTCTCCACTAATTCAAATATATCGGGCTGTCTAAGAACAAACCTGATGAACTAAAACAACAGCTCGACGCAGAATTAGATTCCAAATCAATCTGTTGAGTTGAAATTTCAATAAAAAATAGTATTCATATATATTTTCAATATAAAAGAAGAAAATTTGAAAACTCGGCGCTGCGCGCCTCGGTGGGGGCTTCGCCCCCTGCACCCCCGGATGGCTTCCGCTTAAAGCCTGACGGCTAAAATGTGGTGTACCTGACCCTTCAGGTTTTTGTCCCCCTCGCTGTATTATATAAGATCGGCTGTTTCTTACCGGTGTACCCATTTTTTTTTTTTTTTTTTTTTTTAATATAAATTTATTAACTTTTTGTACAAAGGTACATTACAGTTTTGCTAGAATTGTATATATAAATAACTTGAAACATGTACAGAGGATTCCACCCAGCGGTGATCCACTTCAACAAAACTTGGGACTACAAAGGTACAACAAACAATCTATAGAATTAGAGAATACTCAATAAAGTTGAAATCTGAATTACAGCATTACAGTGTATATGTTAGGTAGGAGCCAAGTCGGAATGCCGTTTTCTCTTCAGTCGTCGTTCATTGCGAGGTAGGGGAGGGTTTTCAATTATTCCTGAAAGGAGCTCGTTGGAGTGGCTCCTCAGTCGCTCGTGGTGACGCTCATAATTACTTTTGACGACCTCTTTTACCTCCGGAATACCCAGGTCATTGTGCAATATACTGTTTTTTACATACCAGGGAGCTCCTGTAATTAGTCTGAGAATCCTGTTTTGGATTGTTTGGACTCTTTTTATTTGTGAATTGGAAGCTGATCCCCAGATAACACACCCATATTGCCAAACAGGCCGAAGCAGTAGGAGATAAATCAACTTTTTGGAATGTAGATTAAGTGACGGGCTAGTTAGCAAATGTTTCAGGGTGTGCATGCGAGCTCTGGTTTTTTGAACTATAGTTGAAATATGGGCGTCCCATGTCAGCTTAGCATCCAATAGCAAACCAAGGTATCGCGTTTCAGAGGAATACGGCACCGTACAACCACCAATGGTTAGTTGTGAGTGTGCCACGTGCCTACGATATGTGAGCTGTACCAAGTGCGACTTTGAGCCGTTCACCTTAACCCTCCAGTCAGAGCACCATTGATCAACCTGAGTAGCAAGTTTCTGCAGCTTGGAGTGAGCTTGTTCATTTGTGGCTCCCTTGGCTAAGGCAGCCACGTCATCTGCATAGTGTGCAATCTTCACATCTCCATCCGGGTAATCATGCACGTAGACAAGGTATAAGAATGGCCCCAAAACACTGCCCTGGGGGACACCGGCTCTAATCCTGTGGGAATTTGATTCAGCATCCTCATATTTGACAGAGAACGTACGATTGGTCAGATAGGAGGCTATTATAAGGAGCAGAGTGTCTGGCAAGTAGTGCTTTAATTTAGCTAAGAGGCCGTCGTGCCAGACTCTATCAAATGCCTTCTCGGTATCCAAGAACATTCCCAAGCAAACATTCTTCTCCTCGTACGTGTCGAGAATTTCGTCAACAACTCT
Organism: Leptopterna dolabrata; assembly: GCA_954871275.1. Taxonomy (NCBI): domain Eukaryota; kingdom Metazoa; phylum Arthropoda; class Insecta; order Hemiptera; family Miridae; genus Leptopterna; species Leptopterna dolabrata. The sequence goes on along the minus strand of OX940986.1, from coordinate 6,518,258 downwards.
GTGCAGTTGCTGTGTACATGAATGCAAGGGCCTGAATCCAAACTGAGTGGATGGAAGAATCGGCTCCAAGTGCTGCAGAAGTCTGGGCATGAGAAGCTTTTCAAAGATTTTTGACATCAGAGTTAACAGACTTATCGGGCGGTAGTTGGCTGGGTTATTTCTGGGTGTATTGGGCTTAGGGATGAGGATGATACGGGCGTGCTTCCACTGCTGAGGGTAATAGGTAGTACGGATGATAGCATTATAAATTTGTGTCAGATAAACAACGCCTTTTCGTGGAAGATGCAGTAGAAGCGGTTGGACTATCAAGTCGTGACCAGGGGCCTTTCTTGCTCTACAACCCTTTATGGCAGCACATACTTCGGAGGGAGTGATTAGTTTAGGAAGAGGTGATAGCTGCAGAGGTTCAGCCAAGGTATTTCCCACTTTCTCACAAAAATTGTCACTTCCTGGTGGGTTGGGAGTAAATTGATTATGAAAATGCTCAGCAAACAGTTCAGCTTTATCATGTGATGATGTAACCCATCGGTTATTAACCTTCAAAGGAGGGATTCTTTCAACTTTTTTAATCAGGTTTTTTGTTGTCTTCCATAACGAGCCATCGTGGGGATCAAGTTGTTGCAACTTATTTTGCAGGAGGTTTGCCTCGTTCAGTTTCAGTGCCACTCGCAGTTCTTCAATGGCCTTGTTATATTTGGCTTTATCCGAAGGGTAACGAGTTCTCTCCCACTGGGCTCTGCATTGGCGCTTTACTCCCTGGAGGTTAAGAATGTGAAGTGGCAAGTTATGATGCCTTTTATATCCATTATTACGCACACCAACCTTCCCCAGCGCAGCCGTGTGCGCCTCGCTTGCCGCCCATTGGATAATCCGAGTGATAGTGCTGACTGCCTTATTGATTTCAATAGGATTTTTCAAGCTTATGTTAGGGTTGATGTTAGCATCAATACATGACGTGTAAACATCCCAGTCAAACGGTTTCTTTAATAGTGATGGTGCTTCTGTTAAATCCAAACACTAAACACCAAGTTCCATAACGACAGGGTAATGATCTGAGTGCATTTCATGAACCACAGTAGGACTAGAACAAAAGCTGCAAATATTTTTACCAACAAAGAAGTCAAGTACATCAGGGACTGTACCACGATAAGGATAATGAGTTGGTTCATTAGGATGCATATACTCCAGCTTGTGTCGTGATCCGACGTCGTGTAAGATTTTCCCTCTGGGATTAGAAATATTTGATCCCCATCTTGGATGTTTTGAGTTAAAATCACCACCGAGAAGGAAGTGTAATCCCATTTCATGTAGGAATCCCCAGAAGTGAATCTCTCTGAGCCTGTTCTCTGGAGCCGAGTAGAATGAACCTATCTGATATTTATTATTGTCAAACTGCAGTTCAACCCTTGCCACCTGAAATTCATCCTCACACATTGGTGGCAGCTCAGTATGTTTTATTTTCGTACGTACCAGTAGTAGCGAGCCACCTTTTCTCCTACCACTAGGATGATCAGCTCTGTAGCAACTATAGTTTTTAATATAAAAGTTCAAATCAGACTTCAACTTAGTTTCGGACGCCATAAGGATATCAATATTATGCTGTATTAGGAACAATTCGAGTTCATTCCGCTTTTGGGCAATGCCTTGCGAATTCCATGTGCAAATTTTTAATACATTCATTTTTTTAGCAGTGTAGGGATTAGTTGACTTAACATGGTCAGAAGAGGAGTTATTGTGGATAAGAGTGAATCAATTTTCGATACCAGGTTGTTAATAAGATTGCTACTATCATTAGCTTCATTACGTGCAGCATGGCTGTAAGAAGGAAAACGCTGACTGAGACATTGATTTGGCGCACTTGAATTCAATAGAGTAGGTTGATTTCGTGAAGGTAGAGTTGAAGGGTTGTTTTGAATGACCGGTTTTGATACTCTCTGAAGCTTCATTGCCACAGGGCATCCCCTGTAGTTAGCTGTGTGATTCCCCCCACAGTTAGTGCACGTGGGTAATACCGTAGGAAGCTTGGTGCAGTTTTCAGTGGAATGGGGCTGTTCACATTTTACGCACCTAGGTGCCTTGTGGCAAAAATTCTTGGTATGATTGAATTCCTGGCAACGTGTGCATTGTACCATAGTACGTCTAGGGCGTGGGGGTTCAACCTTAACCACGCAATGGTACAACCGAGTTATATTGTATACCTCCTCATTTTTAGGGTCTGGCTTCAGGTCTAAAAAGAACATAGGCATTGCAGTTTTAGTGATAGTGTGTAACACAGGTATCATTTGAATGGGTTGAAACCCAAGATTTTTAATTTCATCCATCATAGCAGAGGTGTCGCATGTTGGGTGCGGTCCACGAATGACAACTCGAAAAGCCCGCTCGTTTTTCATTTGGAACGTATGAAACTCAGCTTTTTGATTTTCTAGGAGTTTGATGACTCTTCTGTACTCATCTGAGGTATCAAGATCTAATTTTATTTTATTTTCAACTGTTTTGTATTTGAAGGCCCCAACATTTAATTCTTTGAGCGATTTAAGTACCCCGTTCATATTGTTCACGTTGTGGATGTATATAGGAGGGGGTCTTTCTATCTTTTGCGTATTATTTGGTTCATTTGTTTCCATTTCATTATTTGCTAATGGGGCGAATGAGTTTTTTGTGATAAATGAAGGCTCATTATTGCTGTCGAATATACGTGGTTTTTTTTCGTGTAGGAGGATCGCCGTCACCCATTTGATATCACAAAGTAATATCGAGAGTGGGATAAGACAGATAGTTAACTCACCGGCGAGATCGAAATAACAACACGCGATAATCTCAAGCGGTACGATCGCAGTGGCCGGAGGTGAACAGATAAGAGAGCGACGCAGGTCACAGACACACGTATTGACTGTCCGAATGCTCGAGCGCGAATGCCCAATCGAGCGCGAGTGCACCGGTTTACTACAACCAAGTGACAACCAAACAAGCGTCATTGTTTACTATCCATTTACAACATTCATTTTATATAGTTATATTATGAAACTAGGATATAAATACCAAGAACAAATACGAAATACATTCGTGATAAATCAAGAGCTTTCCAACGAATGGAAAACGATTTTTGTCCGATGAAAATGAAAGAAGTTTCATTTCCCTAGCAACTACTCGGTTGTAAGTGAAAATCGTTGTTAAAATACGCGCTACTTTTGTCTCACTATTTGGTCTCACTTTTTCCTGTCGCTTTTCGGCGGGGGGTCCCATCGCAAAAACCTGAAGGGTCAGGTTAAAAATTTATCTAAACAAAAAATGTTTCAACAGTTTGGTTGGAAACGAGAATTCAGGAAGTTTCCTGAAGTTTCAGCTCGATACGTTAATCCGCTAATTCATAAAACATGAATCAAAACGACGGGATATTAGAATTCCCCGTCTACAACACTTCTCCCATCAGGATCCGGCGGGGTGGCTACTAGTTCAGCCGTTTCATCATAGGTGGCAGTGTGCCCGAACCTCAAGGTTCTTGACCTGAAGGGGTTGTTGTGCAAAAGATTGGGAGTATTACCTGCGTTATCCCCCAAGGGGGATAACATTAGGTGAACAATGAGGAGCATCAAACTGTCCGGCTGTCAAGATTTATATTTATCAGGTCATGCCGAGTTCAAGCAGTTTGGTATAAAAGTGATGGGATATGCGAAAATGTTTTTATTTGCTATCACATTCTGCTCTGCTACGTTTGCCCATGCGTTCATGTCATCTTTGCTTAAGTTAATTTGCAACTGTTCTTTTCAGAACAATTTTTTACATCGTGCTTATATTGCATTGTTCCTTCACATTCTTCTTCTTTCATCATCATCATCATCATCATCATCATTCATCATTATTTCATCATCATTGTGTTGGGCCAATTCCTGTCCGGTTTTGTTCATTTCATTTTCGTACTACAAACAAAACTAGGTAATAAAATAAAATAATAAAAAATTGGGTTATTTCAGGGGTAAAAGTTATTGTGACTGGGAAAGCCAGCATACCTATGAGGTTCGAAAATACTGGGACTCCAAATCTTCTGATATTACTTGAAAATCCCTGAAGAGACAAGTACTGAACTACTCGTGGAAGCCAGAGTGGGAGGACACAGCAGGATTGAATAAGTGTGAAAGCAGGTAGAATAGTTGGAGAACACATTCACTTTTAGGTACGGAAATAGCTTGTTAGCAATTGATGTATATATATAGCAGGTAGGTACCCTTCCCAACCATGAGGCCAGCGTGTAAGACAGCGAGGGTTTTTCTTTCTTTTTCCCTCTTGCAGAGGAATAGGACGCGGCTAGTTCGACAAAAATCCGTCGGAAAACGACACTAGTGATTTGCAGGTTTTCTAGTCAACGGTGATTGCCCCCTTAATAGCCCTCAACCCGTGTACCTACTTTGACGTTTTTACTAATTAATCGATAATTTGGATATATTTTTAATGAACAATCGACTTATCTTTAAGAGATGAAAAAACATATCGAAATTATCGAAATGGTAGCAGATGAACGAAGGATGATACACGATCACTATCAAACAAACGAGAAATGAGAAGGGGACTCTCGAGAAAAGAGATCGAAAATGCCAAGATGGCCGCCAACTCTCTCTTTTAGAAGCTACTGAATAACCCTGTCATGGATACTATAACAATCTCTTCTGCCAAAACAGAGAGCCGGACCGAAAAGAGATGTCTCTTTGACTTAGTGAATAGGCCCCCTGATCACAGAAAACAGTGATCTACGCAGGAGGGGCATCTATACAGGTAAATAATAAACAGTTGTGTAATAATTTGCAGCGTTCTGATGTGTATCGAATGGATTTCTGCAACCCTCCATTTCTAGAAGCCTTTCATTACCGCTTAAACAGAAGCACCAAGAAAAAAATCATCGTTCCAACTGATTTTTCAAAGCATCCCTGTAACAGTTCCTACTGCATGAGCAAGCAGAACTGTTACTCAGGAACGGTGCCACCCGTCCCAAAGATAGGAAGGAGAATCCCCACCACTCGTCCACCAAAGGGCGTCACCACCGATGCCCCCACCTGGCAGCGACAAATTCCCGGCTGATGCTGCAGCCGAAAATTGGATGCTGTTGGGTGGAGTGTAACAGTTCTAACGCATGAACAAGGTAAGATCACACCTCCCTCATTTTTATTTTTATCACTTGATATGTAAACCATTTCATCATTTTAACAATTCTGCGGCTGCCCGATAGATAGGTCACCCCTTGAAATTGTCATCCTTCGAGAAATATATAAATCGACCCCCCTTGGGTAAATTTAGCTTCCCCTTCATTTTCGCCCCTTGAACAATCTTCTTGGAGCTTTATTCCTTAATCATCCAATTAAAAGGTATCGAGTCAGAACAGAATCGTTGTCTACTTAGTATCTTCCCTTCTCCTATAACAGCACCTAATTTAAAATAAATTATTCATTAGTGCAATTTAGGGGTGTGTCCCAATCCGAGTAGAGTCGAGGTAAAAATAATACGACCCACTCTGTTACATCCCTCACCGTAGATGTTATCGGTTTCCAGATCCTCTTCCTCGGACGACAGATCCAACTCCTGCTCGAGGTGTTTCTGGACGGATTCCTGCAGTTTGGCCTGCGCTTGGCGAAACCGGTCTTCCGCTGATTTCACGGTTGGGGCGGCCGTTGGGGGGTTAGAAGGTTTCTTTCTGTTGTTCTTGGCGTTGGTCCCCTGTCCCCAGGGGTTGCTACGACTCCGCTGAGACATTCCGGTGATGTCCGTTGACTAACGATGAAATCAACAATCGGTGTGGCTTTCAAGGCTGCCTTCTACTCCTTCATTTCTGCACATAACAAAAGGGTACGGTATAAATATTGGGGTAACCAGGGAGTCCCATAGCCTTAAGGAAGGAGACTTAAAATATCAAGGGCAGCTGGTCGATTCAGGATTCCCTAGGGTTCCTTCCAGGATTTTCGATGATACTCCACATAATATTTTTACTAGGTACGCCCCTACGAGTGACTGGAAATGTGTAGGTTTTGGCTCTAATAATTTTCAACGAACAAAAATACGTCATACAACGCTCAAGTGTCAAACAAATGATACGACAGTTCCTATGATGTTGGAGTGTGTTTTCCCCAGATTTTTAAATGACTGGAAATATAATTATTGTGTACTGTAATGGAAAACTAATGAAAACATCACTGTGAGACTATCACCCGGTTGAATGAATGAATGGTTTACTTTCAGTCAAGTTGTTCAAAACATGTTCATAGTACAAAAATAATACATAGGTTACATAGTAAAAAAAAATGCTCATAGTATAAGGTAAGGGAGTATCCCTTGATGGGTCGTCCCAGTATGAACAAACCTACTATTGCAAAAATTGCTCTGAAACTGAGCGAAAACCATTTCCTTTTGTTATTGTAGGTACCTAAACGTACCTATAACACGTAGGTAACTAACTACACGTCAGATTGATTGGTTATAAAGACAGATGTAAATTAAGGGCGGAGCCTGTAATTAAGTTGATAGCAAACAGAAAGGAAACAGTGTTTTCTTTGAAAGTCTATCCACCTGCCAAGAAAGTAAAACATCATGAATACCATAAAGATCCAGACAGTATTTTCTAGTACACAATGAACTCACTTTCCACTTTGACGGAACAGACTGAACCAAACATTCAGTTACGCTCATATAACAGGTATTTCGATTCATACGACTCAATTTTGAAAGAATAGTACTACGATACGGAAGAAGAATCATGACAAGAGAACAGATCACCCCATTGAGAGAATTTCCTCTCAATAAACGTCAATAAAACAAATAGCCGTAAAACTCTGAAAAACACGAACCGCAGCTACGCGAAAATCGAAACGTGTTATCATCGTTATCAATTAACGTGGACACAGACGCATTTAAAGTCTGCCGTTAACTTGTTGAAACATGGATGAATGCGGTTATACCAAGACTGTATTGTATAGGTAGGCAGAATTTAAACGTTTTTTGATCCAAGTTTTCATTTATTTTTTTTAAATTACTCATCCTTTCATTTATCTTAAGTTCAAAATTTTTTCATGTAAAACACCTCTTCTGCCTGCACCTAAACTTTTCATTTGTTTCCATCAGTATGCTTTGTGGCGTCCAAATTTTAAGATTTTGTTCAGTGGATTGCCTCAGGGTTCTGTTTCTGTCCCAAGAATCTTCTCATTCAACAGTTGTTGATTTCACCAGTTGTTTGACCTTTTTAAATTCTGGCAATAAAATCTAAACGGTTATTTCCGCTAGTTTATTTCCTTTTTCTCTCTTTCTGTTCTTTTTTCCCTTGTTCCTTTGTATTTAAAAAAAATAAAAATAAAAATTATATTGTAATTTGTTAGGAAAGCCATCTAGTGATTTTCATTATGTGTTATTGTTTTATACATATACAAGGAGGGGTCTAGTAACCTATAAATGTGTAAAATCGAAAAATGAATAAATGAAATGAAATGAAATAGTGGACGAATTAGTAATTAGTAAAATTTATTACCACAGGTATTAAATTCATTACCATCTGGCTTAATCATTACCTTCCAGAGGAATTTTTTAATTTACAGAAATATAAGTTCTATCAGTAATGCTTAACAATGGCTTGACATGACAAATTACAGCTTCACAGGATGAATAGCACAGAAATTAGCTTTTGGAGCCACTCAGCTGATCCGGGCTCTTTATATCGTCATGTAGAAGTCCTAAGGTGACTCCACCACAACGGGATTCGGCCCAAAAAACGTCGCACTGACCCCCAACCTAAAAGACATTTATATCCATGTCAAAATGAATACTGCCGTGCTAAGCAAGAGTGCAGTAACTCCACTTTTTGGCGGTTTTGAGTTAGAACGCTCTTGAGGTTCGTAGGTATGTAATCCATCATAATGTGAGAGAAAATGTGCGGAAAAACCTTGTTTTCCCGTCAAAATCGATTAAGGATTTTGCAGCAAACGCCACAGTTATTGGGTTTTGCCAAGCTTAAATGCAGTAACTCCATGTTGCTAAGCTTGAAAGCAGCATCTCCAGCTCACTTTACTGGAGTTACGGCGATATAGCTTAGCAAATAATGGAGTTACTGCAATGAAGCTTGGCAATGCAAGACGTTCGTGGCGTTTATTGCAAATTGAAGCGCTAAATAATTGGATTTACTGTAACAGAGAGTTGGTTCTAAGATTGGCGTCCCTACACTACTTGCAGTAACTCCGCAAACACAGCTGCACTTGCCATGACAACTTGGCGAAACAGCCAGCTGTCCATCCTCTTCAACCTTTTGCCTTTTCTTTTCCCCGCATTCATTCGCTATTACATCCATTTCGCTCGTCCTGAAAAAGGCCGTACATCAAAGACATAGTCGAATGACAGCCACAAGGGGGCAGAACACTCTTTCATACAGGACTAGTTTCTCCTCGAAAGAAATACATATCATCGATTTTGTGAAGACAAAATCTTCCAACAAGAAGGAAGTGAAACGCCCGGGAGTATCCACTTTAAGAGGGATTACATCAGAGAGAAAAGCAGGAATTATCCAACGTTTGCTACCCCTGATGCCGGAAAACAGGCATGCATTTTGGAAAAATTTGATAACTAACGACCAAAGTCTCGACCTTCGGACCAATATTGAAGATGAGTAAGTAGATGAAACGAGATCAACAAGAGTTTCCACGTGGACAATAATTTCAGAGTTTTATTTGCCCTTGCCGAGTACTTACTGCCTTTCAAGCATCATTTTCTTTCTGGCTTTCTTTTTTTTAAACAATTTCCCCTTGTCGAGAACTGTATCTCAAGTACCATATTCTTTCTGGCCTTCTTTTAAAAAAAGTTCAATTAAGAATAATTATTTTATTGTGATTAATAATTATTGATCATTTTAATAAAAGATTAATTTATTTTTGATGTTGGTTTCTTATGTTTGTGGTTTCATATTGGTAGTAGGTAATATAATTTCGTATGAGGTATGATGAACTCAGTTGATAATACATTTAATACATAATAAACTCAACAAGGCAAGTTTGAGAACTTTTGACCTAGATTCAGCATGATACTGCCAACCAAATCATCATGGATATTTAAATATTCATCTCGGATCAATTCTCGTGTCGTCAATGATTAAATATCAATAAATTCATCAATTAGTAATAATTTTCCCCATCATGGTTACGTTACGATCCTGTTTTCAATGGCGCTTACTGCTTTATTTTGTGGTAATTATTATCGTTATTAGTATCGTTACTGCTAAGCTAGATTGCAGTATCTGGCCACTTATGGCTGTTACTGCACTTAAGCGTAGTAAGACTTTTGCTATGCGTCAATGCAGTATCTCCCGCTGAGTGGCTGTTACTGCAGTTTAGCGTAGGGTTCAATGGTACCGAAATGCAGTATCTGCCATTGCGTTGTGAATAGAGCTAAAAACTCCATTTTTTATTATATGTACCTGTTCAGCGGATCCAGTAGTAACATGTGATATTTCGACTGGGGAAGACAAAATAATTCTAACACGTGGCCTGAAGAAAAAACGAAAAACTCGGCGCTCCGCGCCTCGCCAGGGGGCAAGCCCCCTGGACCCCCGGTTACCTCTATTTACATACTTCGGACGAAATTATAGAAACACAGAATGTGTTATAGCTCACGCGTTTCACATAAACCGCAACTCAGCTGATCCGAGGCCTGGGCAGCGTCAAGTTTAAGTCCTAAGGTGCCCACATACCAAATTACAGCTTCGTAGAGTGAATATCATAGAAATTAGCTTTAGGAGCAACTCAGCTGATCCGGTGCCTGGGCAGCGTCAAGTTAAAGTCCTAAGAAGCCCACATACCAAATTACAGCTTCGTAGAGTGAATATCATAGAAATTAGCTTTAGGAGCATCTCAGCTGATCCGGGGCCTGGGCAGCGTCAAGTTAAAGTCCTAAGATGCCCACATACCAAATTACAGCTTCGTAGAGTGAATATCATAGCAATTAGCTTTAGGAGCAACTCAGCTGATCCGGGGCCTGGGCAGCCTTCAAGTTAAAGTCCTAAGGATCCCACATACCATTTTACAGCTTCGTAGAGTGAATATCATAGAAATTAGCTTTAGGAGCAACTCAGCTGATCCAGGGCCTGGGCAGCGTCAACTTAAACTCCTAAGGTGCCCACATACCAAATTACAGCTTCGTAGAGTGAATATCATAGAAATTAGCTTTAGGAGCAACTCAGCTGATCCGGGGCCTGGGCAGCGTCAACTTAAACTCCTAAGGTGACCACATACCAAATTACAGCTTCGTAGAGTGAATATCATAGAAATTAGCTTTAGGAGCAACTCAGCTGATCCGGGGCCTGGGCAGCGTCAAGTTAAAGTCCTAAGGAGCCCACATACCAAATTACAGCTTCGTAGAGTGAATATCATAGTAATTAGCTTTAGGAGCAACTCAGCTGATCCGGGGCCTGGGCAGCCTTCAAGTTAAAGTCCTAAGGTGCCCAGATACCTAATTACAGCTTCGTAGAGTGAATAACATAGAAATTAGCTTTAGAAGCCAATCAGCTGATCCGGGGCCTGGGCAGCGTCAAGTTAAAGTCCTAAGGAGCCCACATACCAAATTACAGCTTCGTAGAGTGAATATCATAGAAATTAGCTTTAGGAGCAACTCAGCTGATCCGGGGCCTGGGCAGCGTCAAGTTAAAGTCCTAAGGAGCCCACATACCAAATTACAGCTTCGTAGAGTGAATATCATAGTAATTAGCTTTAGGAGCAACTCAGCTGATCCGGGGCCTGGGCAGCCTTCAAGTTAAAGTCCTAAGGTGCCCAGATACCAAATTACAGCTTCGTAGAGTGAATAACATAGAAATTAGCTTTAGAAGCCAATCAGCTGATCCGGGGCCTGGGCAGCGTCAAGTTAAAGTCCTAAGGAGCCCACATACCAAATTACTGCTTCGTAGAGTTAATATCATAGAAATTAGCTTTAGGAGCCACTCAGCTGATCCGGGGCCTGGGCAGCGTCAAGTTGAAGTCCTAAGGAGCCCACATACCAAATTACAGCTTCGTAGAGTTAATATCATAGAAATTAGCTTTAGGAGCAACTCAGCTGATCCGGGGCCTGGGCAGCGTCAAGTTCTTATAAACCGAAGGACGATTCGCGAACGACTGAAACTCCGATTTACATAAATAAAATTACTCACTTCAAACGGGTTTGTCGCAATAAACATCTGGTGATATGTTTATTGGTTGTCATGTTAATGTCACACATTTCGTTCCCATCCCGCGTTCCATTTTCGGCTAGTTAGTCCATGGCTAAAACACATTCTGTGTTAAAATGTTTTTTCTCGGATTTCATAATTTTGGACATACTGCACTCTTTACTTAGCACGGCAGAATAGATCTCTCTCACCAACTCTCTGATTGTTTCTAGGAGGAAGATTTCTGCTAGACCTACATATAACATTATTTTGTGATATCTAGATTTTTGCTACTGAAATTACTGTAATAAACTTAATTTTAAATAATAAAATAATAAAACCCTTTAAATAATAAAACCCTTGATACCTTTTGACTGAATTTTATTGGAGACTGAGTTTATAAGTTCCATAAATTGTTTAAAAAATGAAGTTCTACAAAGTTACTCATGCTAAGGTAACGGCACCAGTAGTTGACCAGCTAAGAGAAATCCCACTCTCACATACAATTAACATTAGCCCTGGTATTGATATAGAATCTTTTTTTTAGTTGGCGGTATTGCTTAACTACCTAAATTGTTACTGACTAGCTTATTTTCATGAAAAAAGGTTCTTGCACTAGTATTATAGATGTTTTTGAAAATTCTGTACATGGTTTAGTAGTTGACCGCCTGTAAAAAATTGAATCGCTAGTAGTTGACCCTATGCTGTTGCAGTAGTTGACCATGTGCACAGTAAGTTTGCAATCTGAAGGAATAAGGTACCTACCTACTTAATTAACAAAATGTTCAAAATATTCTTTAGTATTATTTTTATTGAAAACATTATTAATATACCTTTTCAAAATATTAAAATAATAATCATCTTACAATACGAGGAACAACATTTTTTTAAACATTAAAATATTAATATGTAAGGGATTCGAGGAACAACATTTTTCCAAAACATTAAAATATTAATATGAAAGAGATTTTAAGTAGGTACCTACTTATGTGACCAGCTATTTAGTCTTTCCACAAGAAATCAAGTTCTGGAACCCTGTACACATCACATGTTTTACTAGTTTTTAAAGGTTCACCAATACGAGAAACAACAGGTTTCCAATTATAATTAAGAATGTCAGGCCTTTCTGGCCACTTCCATAATGTTCCGTATCTTTTCATTGCAGTAATTGTGGCTTCAGTCCACTTTATATTTCAAGAGTTGTGCGAGGCACACCAAATTTCCTTTCAGCCTCGCTCAATGGAGTTTTATGTAATAAGACGTCATCGACGGCTTTCTGCATTGCTTCTTGTGAATACTTGCGAAAATTACCTTTTGTTGGAGCATGATGATAACTGAAACGTGAAAATAAACGAGCATAGCTATGTAAGTAGGAAATCCAGAAGATGACCATAGATTATGTCAGAAGTTGACCATGGCGGTCATCTACTGGAAAGAACAGTGATGTGGACTTGGGACTTTGTGGCATTATTTTACACACTTTTCCCTTTAACATTATGCTAATTTTTACGTTGAGAGATATTATTTTTAAAATATCAGTAGTTGACCACCATGGTCAATTTCTGAAAATCCAAGACTTTTACATCCAGTAGTTGACCACCGCTACATGGTGATCAAGGGAACGAGTAAACAACATCATTCACTCATGGTTTTGTTCAATAATGCTTGAAGTTAACGAATATTTTATTGCCAAGCAGAATAGTAAAAAGAAATATCTGTACTTACACAAAACTGAAGTCAACTCCTTAGCAAAAGTTGCACACAATTCAGGGCGAAAACGGAGAATGTGGAACGTCCTACTTTTCACTGTCCGCCATTATTCAACTGATAAAGCCATTTATCTTGGAATTGACACCACGTGTTACCAGATGGCAGTAGCGTCTAATTGCAGGTTTGCAGACATATCAACACAAAATATACCTTATTTTCGAGCTTTTTTCCTGAAATGGTCAACTACTAGTGCATGGTCAACTACTGGTGCCGTTACCTTACCATGTTACTCATGTTATCAAACCGAGGTAAAAAAAGAAAAAAATAGAATTGCAAAAAAATTAGTACGTGTTATTCGAGAATTTACTCATTAAATAGGTAAGTCATAGGCAGACCTACCAAATGACTGAAACTGTACTGTTGATTGGATCTATACCTTTATACCTGTCTGTACTTGCATTTTTTTACAGTTCCTGTAACTGGTCTGTTGTTGGTTTACAGTTGTTTGTGATCTGTTTCAGTTGTGAACGTATTTAAATTTTACGACTGTGAAAGTTACCCATTATTTTAAGTTACCCATTATTTTTACCCAACATAGTTAGTTGATATTGGAGTTTCTCGTGGTAGTAAACCCGCAATTCATTTTTTTACAATGTTGTCATTTATAATTTAATAATTATATAGTATAAACTTTCTCTTAAAAAAATACTTACACCATGTTTAAAAAAAGATAATGATGACTCATGATGGGATATGATCAATTCAATTCAATTATCAATCAGTCCAATCAATCAACCGATTCAATTTGTTCTTCAATCAATTCAATTGTGACCAATTCCTTTTCTCGATTTTCTCGTGGATTTGGAGGGAGTTTTTGCTGTAACATGTTGGCAGCACTGACTTATTCCGTCCCATATCGCCATTCCGCCTTCCGTCGTGCTACGATGCTGCATGCTGTACGAGACGAACCGCTGTAACGAATTTTTTGTCCAACTGTCCCTGAATAAACCGTTACGTAGTGTTGCGCTTCATGTTAATTTTGTACAAATTTTAAATTGTTACCCACGATGCCGGCTGACAAACAGGTATGAGTCTTCTTTCCTACGCCCAACAGGTGATATTGTTATATTCGTTTTCACCCTTTGGGCAAATATTTCATTCATTGCTCGTTGATAATTTTGATTTGGTAGGTATAGATAGGTAGGTACTTATTTTTCAATTTTACGTTCTCAATATCTTACAGATACTGCACGTTGCATTGATATTTCTTATCTACTAGCTACTTTACTATTAGCAAACTGTCCTTACCACGAATTTCGTACCTAGCTTTTTCACATCAGGTTCCAACATGAAAGTATTAGGCGGTATTTTATTAGATGTGAACTCAATAAACTCTCACCTTTGTATTTCCGTTCACCGCTCCAAGCGATAGCGTTGGTTTTATCCAATCTTTTCGATCTAATCTTCTGGTTCTACATCAATAACAAGGATCATCTACTGGAATTCTCACTTACTACGTTGCTTATTCAATTATTTAACGTTTATTTGTAAGTGTTACACACACATTACAAGAAGTTCTTGATTGTGTTGTTGAGATCCACTAAAATTGTATTGGTAGACACCTTTTTAACTAGAGACATCCTCGATAAATAAATTGCGTTCTTCTGCACGGGTATCTTAATTAGGATAGTTCTTAGATTTACAGTTTATTTTACTAATATTTTTTTTAAACCTAGATGAAAATAAAACTTATAGGTAGGTACGTATTATTTTGTTTATAATAGTTTGTTAAACTAAACATGTGCTACCAGTTAATTTACGCATTACTTTTGTAACGTTACACCTACCGTGTTCATATTCCACAATTTTTTGCAATGTTGCGGTTATTCCTTCTCTCGGCGAGAAGGCTCTTCACTTATTCATGTTGATTATTTCAACCTACCTACTAAACTGGCAGGTTAGACTTGTGGAAAGTAGAATCTGAAGCGAGGGAAACAATGTGAAGCGTTGGCTAAGGTTTCTTGGCTGTCATTGTCAGAAACCACTCGGTGGAACTCTGTAACTTTATCTTCAACTCTTAATTATCAACAGCCACTGCAGTTTGTCAAGTTTTCAGCTGACGATAACGGCTGGTATTTCTTCTGTTCAACTGTCGAACCACATATTTTCATTATTCAGTAATCTTGAATTGGTACGATAGTAGTAACACAAAGGATCTATAATCCTAATGCAAAGGATCTATAATGCTATACCTACCTATAGTAGGTATAGCATTTTTAAGTCAAAACTCAAATGTAGGAAATGAATCGATTGTTTTCCCTCATTTCATTTTTAATTAAACTAGAGAGTTTTTGCAGCGCCTTCACGCCGAAACGAAAACAGTGGTGCGCATGCGCACTTAAGACACCGAAAAGTTTGACGGAACCGGAACCGTGACGCCGAAAAATACCGGGATCTCACGGTAGCTTTCGTCGTGTTGAGATGACGAAACGTAATTTAACCTTACATCTCCATAACGCTACCTACCTTCTTCTGTTTTCCTTAGATAATAAATGTCGAGAACGTCGTATTCACAGCTGCTTCTTCGCGTCTTTCTATGTTAATGCAGACTTGACGCCATGTGTGGACATAGATTTGCATGCAACACAGAGCAAAATTGATGAAAGAGAGGTTAACATAACGTTAGCGTGACTTCACCAGCCGGTAGATGCCAATGCTGAACCGAAAAAGGTTAGCATCTGACTTCGGTCGCCCTATCCGCCGTTTCGGTGTCGTTTTCCGTTTCGTTTCGGCGTGAGGGTGCTGCAAAAATTCTAATATCCGTTGAGTGTGGTTTGAAAAACGTAGAATTTCACCTGGAACTACATACTACTTGGTACCTACTTCGTACTAATCATACTTCTCGTCTATACGTATTGATAATAGAGAGTTTTTGCAACACACTCACGACGAAACGAACGAAACGAAAGCAGTGCTGCGCATGCGCACTTAAGACACCGAAAAGTTTGACGAACCGTGACGACGAAAAATACCGGGATCTCGCGGTGTCAGCTTTCGTCGTGTTGATGTGACGAAACGTAATTTAACCTTACATCTGTATAACGCTACCTACCTTCTTCTGTTTTCCTTGGAAAATAAAAATGTTGAGCGTCGTATTCACAGCTGCTTCTTGGCGTCTTGGCAGACTTGACTCCATGTGTGGACATAGATTTGTATTAACCATGGAGTAAAATGGATGAAAGTGAGGTTGACATAACGTTAGCGTGACTCCACCAGCCGGTAGACGCCAAAGCTGAACGAAAACTGAACCGAAAAAGGTTAGCATCTGACTTCGGTCGCCCTATCCGCCATTTCCGTTTCGGTGTCGTTTTCCGTTTCGTTTCGTCACGAGTGTGTTGCAAAAACTCTCTAATACTCACTAGTTCCCATGAATAATCTAGCTGGTTATTGGAGTCTCCCTTCTGCAATTTCAGTGAATGTGATCGGGACATGACTTCCCGATTTATTCGCCAGTTGAATTGACGTTTGTGGATGCCCCATTTGTGATTAAAATATTCAAGTTGTTTCTCTCCAGTCTGTTCTCAAAGTGTAAGTCAAAACTTTTGACAAGCGACCGCGTGCTTGTGTGGATCTCGAATAAAAGTGCGATAGGTTTTTGTTTAAAGTGGGCCAGGAAAAAGGATAATGTCCTCCAAGAGTCGATCTAGCCAGCCTGTGTCCTCGTACCAAAAACAACAAAAAGAGTAGGATAGGTAGAGAGAACTTGCTTTTGAACAAAGCTGAAGGAAGACACCTGTTTCATTACATATTTTATTCTAAATAATAAGTAATTTAGTTGTTTCCATTCCAGTGGGAAATTTTTGTCACATTTTTTTAAAATTCAGAACTCTTGGAAAAATGTTAGTTTGAAGCCCGTTTTCAAAAATGAGGGTGAAAATGCGGCAAAAAATTACGTATCAGGTCTATTGACATCTGGTTGGCTGATGGCCTTATAGAGGTAAGAGTAGGATAGATAGGCGAACAGAGGGCGGGGGGGCCATGGAAACGCACGCCTGAAATCTGTCCTTGCAGCTTCCCATGATGCCTTGCGCGAGCTGAGAAGGAGCCAATCATCAAGGGCTACGCTAGAGCTATGGGCTTGATGACTCATCGGTCGACACAAAGTGCCACTTTTTAGGACGTCCCTCAGTAGTAGTAAGAGACGTCCTTATGTAATTGATCTGGTCAGAAGAGGACAACGCTCGGCCGAGAATGAAAAGACCCACATTCAAATGTGTTTCAGACCACCCGAATCCAAATCCTTGAGAACAACGGGTGTTTGTGTGTGAGGCAAAATCTTGTCTCACTGCCCATACCGCAATTCTGAACCAATTTGCGTGGGTTTTTTTTGTTCGATGCAGAAAACAGTCCAGTTGTACTTGTCACCAGAATTTCGAAATTTACTTCTAGAAGGAGGGGGTTAGTCCTGAAAAACGTGGGTTTTTTTTCGCTAAATCTTGTGTGCTGCCCGGGGGTCGATTCTCAACCAATCCGTTGTTTTGTTTTTGTTTTTTTTTTTGTTCGATGCAGAGAACTTTCTAGTAGTGCCATATCGCCTGATTTCCGAAATTTACTTCTAGATAGGGGGGGGGGGGGGGGTGTCAATACCGGAAGCAGTGGGTTTTCAACAAAATCTTGTGTACGCTGGCCAGGGCTTGCTCTCAACCGATTTACGTGTTTATTTTCTTGTTAAACTCAGAATTCAGTCTAATTGTACTCTACGTCGCAAGAGTTGCGACATTCATTTCTGAGGAGGGGGGGGGGGGGGGGGAGAACGTGGGATTTTTGAAAATCTTGTGTCAGCTGCCCGTGTTCTCAACCGATTTGTTCATTAGCTTGATAGAAATTGTTGTGGTTGTGCACTTAGGTGGAGGGGGGAGAAGCTGTGTTAAAGATACAGAAAGTTTGCAGTGAGTGAGAGTAAGCCATACACCGCCATAAGGGATGTCCACTGTAATGCATGCATTACTCAACGGGATGTTTTCAAACTTGGTGGGAGCCGTCGGGCCACGATTTTTCACTCAGCTAGCTCTCAAGATCAGGTGAGCCCCCTCGCCCTACATACTCCCTCTATTGTACTCTTATCTCGATGGTTGGCCCAAGGAGGCAGAGTTAAGCCTCGGAGGCGAAGGTTCTCAATGCTGCCAACAGTCCAACATAAGAAAATGGCAAACCTGGCAACCTTTAAGAACTGTTGCCCGTGACCTTTCCCCGGGTTTGATTTTGAGAACGTGTTTTTAATTTATTTATAAATTTGCGTTTCCATCCATTACGGTTCTGTACATAGTTTAAAGTGATGCAGTAGCGCTCTAAGCAAGCGGGATGTAAGTTGAACTACGCGGCAATTTACCTGATCACATTTCTAGTGGGTACTCAGAAATTCAAATTTCACACTCATTTTCTGCTTAGACTTTCTGACATAAACACAGCAAGAGGTCAGTAAGTGTTAATTTCCGTTATTGAACAGAATTTGGCAAAAAAGAGAATTTATAACCCTCGAAAATTCCCCGTTCGCTCATTTTGGATCACCCCCTCATCACTCAGGTAGGTATTTCGCAGATTACGTAGGACACCTTCATGTAGTTTGTAGGTAGTCGTTTAGTCTTCCCCTATTTAAAGGGCCCAGATTTCGGGCTGAGGTGGGCCCCAGGTGTTCACCCTTCCATTGTTCCCTTTACGACAGCTGCTTGATCATTCAAAAGAATTTCTTGGGGTGACTGATATTCCGTTGCTGATTTGCTGGATTTCTTTTCGCAAGAGGGTGGTTGAAAGGGGGATTAAAATATTTCCCCATGAAAGGAATTTTAAGCAGAAGCTAGTTTATTATTAATTTTGTTCTTTTTCTGTTTATGACATGCATCGTAGCGACCTGAATTTTGTAATTTGAGAAGCAGCTCACAAATTTGTAACTACTTCTATTATCATCGTGTTCCTACCATTCACCTCCACGCCCCTTGTCGCTTACCTATAATTTCAAAACCTAAAAGAATTCATAATGAACGATCAAATTTTGAAGTATTTTCATTAAAGTAAGTTTCTCCTGATCTATCTGAATTTTGTGCAGTTGTACTATGTGTACTAAAATGAGATGACAATGAAATTCTTACTGGCTTTGGTCTTGGTAGGATGCCTGGCTATGCTGCATTTCAGTATATTAGGTCTCTTTCTGAATGGATATTTTGAATATGGTGTTCAAGGGTTTTGGAATTTTAAACAATTTATGCGTTTGTGTTTTGCCCTCGAGCTTCGCTCCTTGATTGCGTAAATACTAATAAGAAATGCCTCACTTCTCCCAGTCGATGGTTGCTGTAGGTATAGGTCGTTGTGGGTGGGAGGTTAATTCCTGTTTACGTTAGGCAGGTTCCCTGTCAAGTTCATTTCAGTCTGAGCAATATATCCAATGGTTTAAAGGAGAACCCAGCCCAAGGCTTACGGTCTCCCTCCTGCTGCAAGCAGACAGGGAAGGCCTCATAGGAGGCGACTGTAAACTCATTCAGTGTCCTTGGATATGCCCAGGTTCCTGTTACACCTACAGGTGGAGGCGAATGTTCTAGCTCACTCTACCAACTTAGCAGGTTGGTTCCCGAGTTTTTGGTTTCCCACAAAACTCACATGCCGGAGCCTACCCAATGGACCCAGACAGTCCTCGGGGGGGGGGGGGGGGGGGGGGGGGGGGGCTTCCCACCACATCTGGATCAGTTCCAATGCTTGGGTGGCAACCACGACCACCACGAATCCAACCTCAACTGGGGGGCAGACAGGTGGCACTTTGCCGAAGCGACGTGCCAGTTGCCTGGGGCTCCCCCCACCCGTGTTACCGGTTTTGATAAGAGCAAGATCCCGGTTGCCTGGCTTTGCATCCCACCCAGAGGCCAGACCGGTCGCAGGCCCGCCATCAGACAAGGTGACTCTGTAGCTACCACTCTATCCCCTATCTGCGAATCCGCAGCCCGAGCAATACGGGAGCATGGGGAAGGGAGACACTAGGACTCCTCTCAGGGCTCTTGATCCCTTCGATTCACGGTCCTATGTGTACGACGGCACCCTTTCAGTCTGAGCAGATGTACATCAGAGTACTTGGTTATTACGAGCTGTTGTCTCTTGATGTCTGTTTCATTCAGTGCAAATAGTTGTGCTCGAAAGCTCGCCTATCACACAGGAATAGGAGAAGGTCCCAAATGAAATTCTGCGTCCCTAGTATTAGCCATTATGGCATGTTGATTCATATGCTGATTCATTGTAGGTATCTAATAAGAGGCCACATTTTTGTAAACATTCGGTTCAGCGTAGTCGACCGGTTACCCATGATGTCTCACTTGTTATGGACTTATATGACACCTCATCATAGTAATATCTTCTTTTAAACGACAGTCACTGTTCATGAATAAACATGGTTACTTATAGGAACTTGAAGGAGACAACGTTCGCATGCACAGACGAATAGCATGGTCTGATTTTGATTAAACTTACAGGACCGTCCAGGAATCAACACGCACCCGCCATCCAAATTTAGACAAAATTTACTGTTCGCTTTGGGGAAAAATGAAATGGGACCATCGTTACACATTCCTGCTCATACCCTCAGAATTTCAGCTCGACCATCCTTTGAGTAGTAACCTTAGTTTTTAAGGGTTTGCGTACACAATCCTTAACTACCAAAAGAAGCTAGAATTTCGGATTTTTATTGTATAATGTCGAAGTTTATCTAAAAAGTTGCAAATTGAACACTGACTTTGGCCACTCTATGGGCTGAGGCTAAAAACCAGCCTTTTGCTTCAGTAATTGCTAGGTATACTTTGTTGGTGATGACATTCTGTGACAAAGATATTAATTAATGATTAATCATTGCTCTAAAATATTGAAAATATCTTTCCTGATTAAAGTGTGATGGAGTCTGAGTGGTATCAAAGTGCCTGTTGGTACCCTAAAATTCAAATGCCCCAAAACTGTTCTGCTACCACCTGTATGAGCAGGACAGGGCTGCTGAGGATCTTTTAGAGAGAAGGAATACTAAAAAGGATTGAAGTGAAAATAATTATTGTAACGTTATTGAAATAAAATGAAATAATCCAACCTGCAAAACTCTGGTTGAAAATGAAAGAAACTGTGGCTGCAGATCCCAAATGGCAAATTGAAGAATAAATACATCTGATGGATGGTAGAAGAATATAAAGAGAACGGATGTAAACTTAAAACAATTGGACTCACGTCGTAAAATAATCGGCTGCTGTAAAAAGTTTTTTGTTTTGTTTTGGAGAGTGATATAATGGTGGTGTAGGCTGGTAAGGAATTGGTTGGGGAAAATTGTCGTTATCACAGGAGGCATTGGGTATTATCAGTGGCATGATTGGCCTCTCCCCGCTTCAAAAGGGAGGCATATAGTCAGATGCAATAAAGAGCAAGGATAATAATTAATAATAATATAGTATGCTTCTTGTATGCAGTGATACGATCTGCGGTGCTGGGGATAAAATTGTGTTTTAACCCTCCAGGTTGAGCCACCGTCCAGGCCCAAAAGAGGTTCTAGAGCTTCCTCTGCCGACAAGAGCCCCCCACAGGCACCCAGGAGATCTACGAGGGCCTCATCTGCTGATAAGAGTCCACCACCTGCATCATCCCGGCGGCAGTCTATGGCTCTGAAGAAAATCGTTGAGGAAACCCAGGGGAAACCTACTACTCCTACCAAAGCTAAGAACACACAGGTACATTGGTTGCATGATATACTGCAGAAGGGGTTTTTACTTTGGAAGGTGCTGTTCTCAACGTATTCCCATTTCCTGCAGTTGAGACTAAGACGCCACTACAGGTCTCTCTTTATCATGTACTTCCATGCTCATCCTATCAGTAAAGTCGCTAGATATGTTTGTACTGTCACTTGGAGAATACTCAATTGTGAACCTAACTTACTATGCGAAGGTAGCACGAACAAACCTTCTGTATCATTTCGAGACGGATATCAGGATCATGATGTCATTTTCCAAGCATTACAGGCTTCTGCTCTGTGTAAACTAGTTGAATAGTCTGGGAATGTTCTTCTACATACTGTGCGTCAAGGTTGCATCCTCAAGAGAACATTTCGGCTGATGATGTTTCTCAAAAATAGCCCGGAAAGACCCAAATAATTCATTTTCTCAATAACTTCTGAGTTGAGGCTGATGGTTGGTGGTTATCATGTAATTTCACATGAGTGTTTCATGGTTGTTTAGGATGACGTTCCTACTGCTGGTACTCCAAAAAGAAGAGGCAGAGGAAGTTTGAATCCTACTCCAGCAGTGTTAGCCAGCCCTGTTCGAGTCACCCGGCGCAGCGTTGCTGCCCTAGCAGTAAGTGCAATCAACTGATTGGTCTTCCATTCTAGCAGTGAGGTTAAAGATTGAAAATAAATATGGAACCGCCATAATGAGCCAATAAGGAGCGGTGGTAAGAAACCATCTGTAGTGGACAAACATGTTGAGGGTTTCTGCCCTACATTCTGTCTGGTGGCTTTATAGCCACTGCCTTCTTCACCCTTTCTGACCTCAGCATAGCCTACTCTTCTAGTGATGAGAACTTGCAGCGTTGCTGCCCTAGGAGTAAGTGCAAGCAACCGATTGGTCTTCCATTCTAGTAGTGAGGTTAAAGTAAAGAGTGGAAATAAATTAATATGGAACCACCGTAATGAGCCAATGAGGAGCGGTGGTAAGAAACCTTCTGTAGTGGACAAACATGTTGGATTTCTGCCCTACATTCTGCCTGGTGGCTTTATAGCCACTGCCTTCTTCACCCTTTTTGACCTCAACATAGCCTACTCTTCTAGTGATGAGTACTTGCAGTTGAGGATTTCACTCTACCTAACAGAATATCACGTTTCTTCAGCAAATCAGTCTGACTGATATCATTTATGCTTCTGTCGTATCCTTGCGTGAACTGTTCTTCAAATTTGATTTATGTGACAGGAGGAGATTCCTGCTGTGGTGAGCTCCCCAAGAAGGAAAAGCCGAGCGAGCGTCACTCCCTCTGTTACTGCCAGCCCCGCACGTGTGACTCGCAACAGTCTTGCAGTTCATCCTGTAATTCCTCTTAATATTTTCATTATTACTATTTTATTGTACGAGAAGGCTCATCCAGCAATACAAATCTGTAAGTCTCCAAAAGGGATGGGTGCTTACCAGTGGTTGATAACCGGAACTTACCAATCTGCTGATTGATGCAAATATAAGCATATTTTTTTTAAATGTATGCTTTAAGCATATGTACGTATGTAATTTCCTATTCAGCTGTCAATTTAAAAATTATTAGGCGCATCACGACACCAATTAATAGAAAGTAGTGTCCTCCTGAGAACAATAGTTGGTATATAAAAACGTTTTTTCAACTAATGAACTATGTTTGTAATACGGCATCTAGTGTTGTTCTATAAACCTATCCAATAATGTGTGTTGAATCCTGAGCAGTTTTTTCCTTATTTTAACAGGCTGAAGAGGAAACTGAAGCTAAGCCTCCAAGTCCACCAACAAGGTCCAGAAGGAAAAGTATGATGCCTAAAGGGAAACTGCAAGCCCATGATGAGGATGTTTCTCAAGCTGAGAATCCTTCATCAGTAGAAAAGATCGAAGGAAGTCCAGAAAACAGGCCATCCTCCGCTACTTCTGAGGAAGTCGAGTCCATCACAAAACCGGCACGGCCTGCTGCTGATAGGACTCCAGAAACCACTAATCGTTCTGGCCGGAACACCCCGTCAGGAAGTGCTGTTGAAAGCAGTGGTCGTAGAACGCCTGAAACGAAAATTCCTACACGTAGTAATAGAAATACTCCTACAGGATCGGGTGAGGTTAGGACTCCACCGCATTCGCAAGGGGGTTCAAGACCGTCGACCCCACTTACCAGCTCTCCGAGAAATATACCTGATTTGAGGGGATCCACTAAGCCTTCGCCTGATAGACAAGCTGAGAATCCTTCATCAGTAGAAAAGATCGAAGGAAGTCCAGAAAACAGGCCATCCTCCGCTACTTCTGAGGAAGTTGAGTCCATCACAAAACCGGCACGGCCTGGTGCTGATAGGACTCCAGAAACCACTAATCGTTCTGGCCGGAACACCCCGTCAGGAAGTCCTGTTGAAAGCATTGGTCGTAGAACGCCTGAAACGAAAATTCCTACACGTGGTAATAGAAATACTCCTACAGGATCGGGTGAGGTTAGGACTCCACCGCATTCGCAAGGGGGTTCAAGACCGTCGACCCCAGTTACCAGCTCTCCGAGAAATATACCTGATTTGAGGGGATCCACTAAGCCATCGCCTGATAGACATGTTAACTGCAGTTCTCGAGATTCTAGTCCCATCTTTATGCGGGACTTGAGGAGAAACTCTTTTCAAAGTCCAGTCCGTTGTTCTCCTCGTTCGAGCCCATCCAGGCAACCGCGACTGAGTTTCGGAGAATCAAGAGATGCCAGCCCGAAGTCTGGAACCAAACCCACTAGTCCTCTGGTCACTGAGAGGAGCGCATCGCCTCTTCATAAAAACGATAGCTCGTCCAAGTCTGCCCGTGTTGAGAACGCTGTAACAGCCAAGGAGATCTCAGTGCCAGAAAAACACAGTTTGGATGATGAAGATGATACTTTGATGATGCCAAACAAGAGAATAAAACGCGATATGACTGATAAAGAAGCTGGGCCGGCTAATGCGGGGCCACCACCAGAACAGTGTTTACCCAAAAAGAAGATTGATATGACTGGTGGCGAGGCTGGGCCATCAGCTGATGCTGGACCACCCAAAGAACGCCGTTCACCTAGGAAGAAGAAGAGTGGTGGTTCTCCAGAACAGAAAGTTGACAAAAAACTCACCATCCATACTGCTGATTCTGCCGGAGCTATGCTAGAATCTGATGTCAGTGGAAAATCTAGATCCAGCCCAGTGCAAGATCCAAATATTCAGGAATCCAAGATTTCCAATGAAGTAACATCTTCAAGTGATGTCCAGGATAATCTGGCAGTTCCTCCAAGTGAAACTGCTGTTGACAAACTGACTCCTACTGAGGGTTCTGGATCACATGACGAGAGGCCATCTGGAGAAAGTGTAAAGGATATTGCCTCTTCTGTGGAAGCAGAAGGTAAAGTTTTGTCTTCAGAAGGCGATTCGCATCCTGAAACGAGTCCTGTTAGTGATGCAGGCCATGGAGGTGGTTCAAAAGGTATGACCAGTAATGCAGTAGGGAATGAGACACTGTCCAGTTGTGAAGACGTACAGGATCTTGAATTGAAAGTTGAGGGCAGTGATGGTGATGAATACCAAGGATTGGAACAAACCGTCATCAATTATTCTGATGAAAGTGGGAGCGCTAAAGGTGAAAACCTCATCCAAGGGGAAGTAGTGGTGGAATCTACAGTGAGTGAGACAAATTCGGATGTATCTAATGTAAAAACTCCTGTCATCCCGACCTCAGCAAAATCTCCAGAAAAGTGTGAATCTGGAGAGGGTAAAACTCCCAACGTGGGGGATGTAGTTGTTGCAAACTTTTGTGCTGAGGTCAGTAGTTCAGATGTTCTGGATCCGGAAACGTCTGCCACAAAACCGGTTGTATCCCCAGCAAAATGTGAACGTGGAATGTCTGATGAAAGTGAGGTAGCAGTCGCAGCAACTGCTGGATCTCCTGCTGTCAGACCCTCTAATACAGAAACGCCTTGCGTCATGTTGTCGTCAACTGTCGATCGTGAATCAGGAGAGCCTGAGCCTGATGAAGTGGCAGTCTGCGGTATTTGTCCTCCTGCTGACCAAAGTTGTGGTGATCTCAGTGCAGAAACCCCTGCCAAAGATGTAGCTTCTTATAAATCTGGTGAGAATGAAACTTCAGGTGAAGCTGAGGCACCTGCCAGTCACAAATCTGCTGAATGCAATAGTTGTAAGGACCCCAAAGGAGAAACTCCAGCCGTTGAGGAATCTTCAAACATGTCTTCCTCTGAACTCGAATCTGGTGAGGGTAGAACTAAGGATGAAGCCATCAGTGACCAATTGGACGAACCTTCAGTCAAACCCCAATCTGTAGAGGTACTGGTCAATCCTAAATCCCCTGTTGTAGACAATAACTCTGATTGCACCATAACAGAAATTCCTGCCAACGAATTAGACGTTTCTCCTTCCAATTCTAAAGAGGGTGGAAAGTGCGATCAAGATGAGACCATGCAAGAAGACCCTCTTAGTAAACGTGATGGTTGTGATGTCCCTAATGCACAAACTCCTGCCGTCAAGGAGTCGTCACACACACCTGATGCTCCAGTGGAATCTGAAATTGAAAAATCTGCCGTGGATCACATTCTAGTCGATGAAGGTTATTCTGAAACATCAGATTCTGAGTATCATTCCGTTGGGGCTACTGATAAAGACGTGAAGGTCCCATCTATTTTAGAAGGGTTGAAGTTGAAGGGCGCTAACCAAGAGGTTTCTTCTGTAATCGTACAAGCTGTGCCTTCTCCCGAGAAATTACGTATGGGATGTGATTCAAGCTTGGAAAAAATCTCTGAAGATGATGAAACGGCTTGTGAAGACCCGGAATCAAAAACTGCTCGTGAAGATAAATTGGTGTTACTCAAAAGTGAATCCACAGATACTACGGTTCGTGAAACTCCTGATCCGGCTGTGGCATCTCCTCTGAAATTGGCTGTATCGCCAGAGCCATGCAGTGAGGATGACACTATGCTGAAAGGTGAGACTGATTCTACCCCAAAATCTCCATCTAAGATTGTAGAACGAGATACCTTGAATGAAACTGATATTACAACTACTTTGGGTAAGTTGGGTTTGAAAAAATACGTAACCCCATCAAGCAAAACAGAAAGGGGAGAAGAAACCGTTGGAGCACCAGTTGAGCAAGATTGCGGTACTGACATCTATGAAAGTGATACTGTGGTGGATAGCGATGAAGAGAAAACACGTGATGCGGCTACAGAAAAAATTGAAACAGTGGAAGAATGCAGTGTTGAAATTTATGAAAATGATACAACCTCCGTTTCTGATAGTGATGAAGATGGAGGACCAGTAAAAGGCTCAGACTTTATCGATGATGAGGCAGAAGAGGGCGAAGAAACCGAAGAATCGGAAAACGATGACTTCGTGTACGATGAAACGGAAGGAAGCGATCCTGATTCGGACGTTGAATTGTTGGATGAAAGCTGCTTTATTGTTGATGAGGCTGTGGAAGTTGGATCGTCCAGAAAGAAGACTAAAGACTGTTCGAGTGATGATGAAAATGATCCAGAGGTTGAAGAATCTGAAAAGGCGTCGGACGATTTTGATGAAAGTTGTTTCATCGTTGAGGATGAAAGTCGTCCAAAAGCGAAGAATACCTCCAAAAACGATGCATCAGAATCTAAAGCTCGGGATGAATTGGATGCCAAAAATGATCCGCATGGGGAACAGTCTGAGAAGTCCAAAAAAGTTGTGAGTTTCGGCGAAAGTTCTTATATCACGGGTGATGAAACACATTCGACATCAGAGGACACGTCTGCAAGTGCCGCATCCAAAACGCAACCTCTGGTGGACAAGCCAGCGTTCCAAGTTAGCCGCTCTTCGGTTTTCTCAACTGATGCGGCAGTTAAGAAGACAAAAGAATTCGCTTCTGTCGCGGCGTCACAATTCGTCGCCAGTACCAAGAAAGGCGCCAAGGCCGAATCAGTTTTCTCCACCAAGAAAAAATCCAGCGCTTCGAAAAAGAAAAGTTACGCGTCCACAGCTGCTGCGGAGTTCGTCGTCAGTGAAACGGCCGCTGAACCAAATCATTCAAAACACGAGGAGCCCTTGAAAGGTGCCTCAGTTTCCCCTCAGAAGAGCGAATCTTCTTTTACCAGTTCGGATGCGGAACAAGAAAATGCTGAGAGGGCCGCTAAAACCAAGAAGCGCCCTGCGGCTGAAGTGGAAACGGAGGCATTGAAAGAAAAGAAGAAGTTCAAGAAGATGGAAAATGCTCAATTGTTCTGTATGAAGCTGTGTAACGTTGCTCCCAGGTATGTAGTCTATTCACCGTACATATTTACTTCTACTACAAATTTGGCTCTCTATGTAAAGCCAACACCTATAAATTCTCACTACCTTAGAGTATTCATCAAAGACCTTATACTTTCCTTTTACAAAGACCTTACAGTTTCTGCGTAGAACATGTTTCCCATTAAAATCTCCCAAGAGTGAAGTTTATTAATTCGATCTCATTAGACTCGTAATTATAGAATATTTAACGAATTTTTAATTGCGAAGTACGATTACTAGTTTTGTAATGGTCGATTTTTCAGGTACCTCGTTTTCCTTTTAGTTTATTGTTCTGTGAATAATACACCTATGTATTCGCTCAGCAAAAATTTTTTGGAACACCCCCTCAGAAATTTTTTTTGTGTTTCAAGGTGCGTAGATTCCAAAAACGCTGCAAAGTCCTTGTCACATGGGTTTAGTCTTGTATTTGACAAATTTTCTTTAATGATTAGTAGTGCCATTTAATTATCTTCATTCACCTGTTGATACTACTTCTAGTGTTATTATTCAGATTTATGGTGATTTTAGACAATTCGCCAGGTTATTGATAAAAAATGAATTTTGGGAGCTCAACCTTCGTTACAACCTCAGTTCTTCACTCTTTGGTCAAAATCGACTTCCTATTCGGTCTTCCCGCCCTAAAAAACATGGAAACGATACCTCACAACCTCATGTTTACTAAAACCTCAAAAAAAACTCCTAAAACCCCTATTTTTTAACCCCCCCCCCCCCCCAACACCCCTGGGTTTTATGCCGATCGGACTGCCAAACTTTGGAGTACAACTAGGGTCCAAATGGGGAATCAAATTGTGTGCGGAAGAACGACGATTTTAGACCAAAATTGAACATAAATTTAAGGGTTTGAAACTTCGTTAGAACCTCAATTCTAGTCTGGTCAGAATCGGCTTCTTATTTGGTCCTAAAAAATATGGAAAACGATACCTCAAAACCCGATGTTACTAAAACACCAATAAACCTTTTTTTTACACCCATTTTTCACCCATAACACCCTTGGCTGTACATGTTCCGATTGGGCTGCAAAGTTCGGCACACAACTAGGGCCCAACTGGAGCCTGTGTGCAAAAGAACGAATTTTTTAACCGAAAATGAAGTAGATATGCATGATACGGCGAACGGACATTGCATTTTTTGAATGTGCGCACCTTGAAACGTAAAAAGAAAATATTTTGAGGGGTTTTATAAACTTTTTTGCTGAGCTAGTGCACAGGAGTATTGCTCACAGAATAATGAACCAAAATGTCCGTCCGTGATACACCGTGTCATCCTTATCTACCTCCATTTTCGGTCCAAACAATTCGTTCTTTCGCACAGGCTCCAGTTGGGCCCTAGTAGTGTCCCGAACTTTGCAGCCCAATCTGGTGAAGCTTGGCGAGTCATGCTGGGAACGTGGACTATATTGAAAGCGGAGTCCTTCAACACGGAAATACAACTTGGGACAAAACTGGGAAACCCTATCGTGCAAAATAATGTTGCAATGTTCCATTCAATTTCAGGACTACGATAGAAGAATTGAAGAAAGCTCTGGGACAGTTTGGAATCGCTACCGGATTGAAACGTCTTGAATTCTGTCAGAGAGTGGAGAAACACAAAAAAACAGCTCTTGCAGCTTATGATTCCAAGAAGAATTTAGAGGTTAGTTTCTTCTCCATTTCCCTATGATATGCTCTGAGTATGGATAACATGGAGGGCATTAAGTACGGTTAGTGAGCGCTTTCTACCAATACTCCATACTCCTCCTCCCATGCTTCCTCTAACCATCCTGTCACCTGCCAAGTGTGGGTGTCCTCGCTCCCAGGGGTGATTCAGGGTGGTTAGTCTCAGTTTCAGTATAATTGAGCCCCAACAGCTGTTCCAGTACACCGAGAAAAGATGTTGGTGTTACACAAGTGAAGGGTCAGGGGAAAAAACCAGGTTCAAACTTGGACGAAACGCATTTGTTTGAAACGTTATACACATTGCTGTCCTTTAAAAAAAAACGCTGCAAATCCCTGCACAAAGGTTTATTATTTTGTACGTTACAGATCACAGCTCTCTGTATAGATATCCCGTCTATATAATATAATATGTACTACTCTATACATATTATGTGGATCGCAGACCCTCCGTAGGTTAGTACCTAACCCCGTACTCGTTGCTAGGTGCCTACCTAAATCACTAGTTAAATGTTGCTAAAATAATACTGTCAATGACAAACAGTACCCAAAATGGCGAAAAGAAACGCAAATAATGAAGTTCTGAAGGGAAATTGTTGATGTGGAGTGAAATAGATGCCACTTCTGCTTAGATCACTGTTTTCTGTGGTCAGTACCTATAATGAACCGTTGTGTAATAACTTGCCCATCAACTTCAACGGTAGTTCAAGTTGCAAAAGTACCGATCAACAAAATCCAGCCCCTTCTTGGTAGATGAACCGTTGTGTAGTAA
The DNA here is from genome assembly GCA_954871275.1 of Leptopterna dolabrata. NCBI lineage: Eukaryota > Metazoa > Arthropoda > Insecta > Hemiptera > Miridae > Leptopterna > Leptopterna dolabrata. Next base: position 6,487,920 of record OX940986.1, on the reverse strand, counting down.
TTTACCGTTATGTAATAATTTGCCGTTGTTTAATAATGTACCCATCAATAATACTTCAACGTTTGTTCTAGTTTCACAAGTACCTACCAACAAAATCCAATACCTAGACCATCACTTATCAAAAGAAATAATATCGCAGAACAACCAGCTCGACTTCATACAGCCATCCTTGATTATAATCAGGTGCTCCCTAGTGATGATATCCGGGACGGATTAATACCATTTGATTCACGATCGTGTTGATGAAGCTTTTTGGTGCACACGAACGGCTGGACGTACAATGCTCCGGGTGGTCTCAAAAAATTGTTTAGCTCAAGACAAATTTAATAACGTAATAAAAGCCATAACCTTCTATCGAAAGTTTTCGAGATACGGCGTTCTGAAAATTTCAACCCCTATTTTGAACCCCTTAGAGATGACTGGCAGTAACGCCGAGCTTCGAGGACCAACTAGACCCCGAACGGAACCTATAACCCGAATTTCATAAATTTTTTTTCATGGTAACTAAGAAAAGTGGCCAGTACGGCGGACAGACAACAATTTTTTTATTGCATTTTCGGATTCTACATAGGTACCTTGAAACATAAACCATCAAATGTTGAGAGGGGGGGGGGGGGGGTTAGAATTTGTTTTTTCATGCTCGATTCCAATGGTTCATTATTGAAAATAATAAACCAAAATAGCTTCTTGTTAATTCAAGTGCCAGGTGTAAGTAGGTAGTGGGGAAACGAATGACTTGCTTGTTTTATTCAGCTTACAGTAGAACTTCCAGAACAAAATTATCCGGACTAAATTGGATTTTCTCCGTTCTGGTCTCACAAGAGTTTATATTCATTCTGAATCCAGTAATACCATTAATTTGGTTTTATGTCAGTCCAATGCTAATATAACTCCATTTTGTTTTAAATTTGTTCCCTGATCAACTGTTCCACCCTCTATGTTTTTATAGTCCAAATTACTGTGGTTCTCAGTTGATGTAGTGATTCATCAAAGGTTTACCTAAAACATTAATTATACATCTCCATCGTCTGGCTACCATGAGACACATAGGTAGTTTAAGCTCACAACAAACCGGAATACACCACTGCAAATAGTCTCTTCTCTATGGATATTACTCTAGTAGCCATGTTATCCAAGGCTCCTCAGGAGCCAGTGGTGGTTTAGGAAGTGTCAACATCATTGAGAGCCTAAGCCTAGCCCTTGGATCCACCATGTTATTAGTTCTTGAAGCCTAAACGTGAGGCATGATGAACAGATGTCTAATTTTACATGTCAATTCCTATGCTTTCTTGCAGAAAGCGCTGACCGGTTATGGGAAGGTCAAAGTCCACGATCGAACCATATTCTTCCTTCTGGATGATGAAACTGCGCCTATTACCGAAGACACTCAATTTCCTGCCTCTCCAAAGAAGAGTCCGAGAAAGAAATTCGTTGGAATCATCAGCGAGTTGTCCAATGAGTAAGCTTTTCACCTACTATCAAGTTTGGTGTCAGCAGGCTGACCTCCCTGAGTGCTCTGAGTGACTCGTGATTCACTAAGATCAAAAAATATTGGTGAAGGGACCATGCGTAACGATCCCAGCGCTCCAAGCAACACCGAAAACGCTGCAAGTTGTTACACAACGATTTATTATTTACCTCTATAGATGCCCCTTCTGCGTAGACGACTGTTTTCTGTGGTCAATATCTACTCTACTGCTTCCCCCTAGGGAAGACGCCCCCCAACTGGTCACAAATCCACACTGCTACCCACACAGACATGTCAAGAATGCCACCAGAGTCGAAGTGTTAAATTCTCTAAAGTTCGGCAATTACATTTACATGAATATGCATTTTTCCACCACCCTCACATCCTGTGACGCGCAATTACGGCCCTGCAAACACCCCCACCCGGTTATTTATAAAATTCTGATGGTTGCTGAACCTAAGTAGGCCCCTCGAGTCATTCCCAAATTTTCACCTAATTTGGCTGTGAACAGCAGCATATTTATACCTACCAAATAAGTTAAACAAACGAAGGTACCAATCAACAATCCAAAAATAACCCACTTTTCAAATGAAATTATCATCATGGAACAACAAACTCGACCGTGTTACATACTGTCATGCGTGGTTATGATGAGGTGTTCCCTAGCAATGATATCTGGGCTGGATGTATGCCATTTCATTCACGATCATGTTGACAAAGCTTTTTGGTGCAAGCGAACGGCTGACTGGTCGTACGATGCTCCGGGTGGTCTCAAAAAATTCTCGAGTTTGACGTCAGTTTTAAAAACGTCATAAAAATCATACCGCCCTATTGGAAGTTTTCAAGCTGTGGTGTTCTGGAAGTTGCATCCCCTATTTTTCACCTCTTAGAGATGACTGACAGTAACACGGAGCTTTGAGGACCAACTAGACCCCAAATGGGAGCTACAAACCAAATTTCATCAATTTTAGTTCACTGTTACTAAAGAAAATGCCACGTTCGTTTTTGTATTCCATATTCGGATTCTACGTATCTTGAAACAAACCATCAAATTCTGAGGGGGAATTAAATAATTATTTTTTTCCATGCTCACTTCCAAAGTTTCATTATTGAAAATAAACTAGTGGAACAGTATCTTTGCTGATACTTGAGTCACTGAACTAAACAGAAGTTGCACTTCAGTAGTTGTACTGCTCATTAAAATTGACTTGTGTAAGTGATTACTTCCTATACAAGTATGAATATGGTGGGTGGCAGCTACTGCAGCGCTTCAGTGGGAACAAAATCGAACTAAGCCCTAAGGAAGTGGTGCACTCGAATAACTAGAGCTAACTCCTACTAGTTTGCCCCTGATCGAATTGTCATCGTTTTGGATTAAGTATTTGATGGATGTTTTTGTCGATGAAAAGGGAGGCTTTACACTTTTTCATTCAACTTCGATTGGATTCTGGTACTGTATCATATTTATGTATTCTAACTAATCAATTTCCATCGTTAATCGACTAAAACAGAACACTAACACAAGACGTGTATACTACACACTGCAGGTATTTCCTAAACCTCATGTGATTTTTCATCACAGACCCACTGTAATTTATTATGACAATTATTGTACATACCGTTTGAAAGCTCACATTCAGTGGTTATTGTGTGATTTGCAGTCGCAGGAAGCACTTCTAGCTATTCATTGAAAATTTAATAAAATGTTCCATCTTTTTTTATTTTTACTAATGATGGAATTGTATCGTATATGAGACCTCCAACATGCTGAAATTCCTACGCTTTCTGCCCTCAGACATACAGAGTTATACTTGGGAATATGAGACTTGTTACACATTTTAATCACGTAAATGTTGATGATTTGTTTAAAGATAGATTGATGGTCAGCAGTTGGTTCTAAAAATATTTCCACAAGCACGGATAATTTTTTTCAATCTGTGGGACGTTCAAATTATAATTTTTTATGAACTCGTGGCTCATAAGTTATCAGCACCCCTGCAACAACCTTGATACGTAAATCATCTTTCTTGTATTACCATCACCTAATTATGTCACTAATTTTATTATTTGATTTGATTCATTTCAGCATCACCATTGGCGACATTGTTGCTGCCTATGAGACTGAAGGGATTCGATTTATCAATAAAGTTAAACTTTACAAGTTGAGATCCAGCAAGGATGATAAGAATTTCGCCAAACTGGAATTTTCAAAGAAGACTGCTCTTTTGGTGAGTTTTAATTTCATTTTTTTTTAAATTATCAGATTCATGCCTTTCATCCAAATCATATAATTAGTTTCGAAGTCTTGTTATGGGTGTGATTCCATCGAACGCTAGTCAAGCGCATGAACTTTAACGACTTGAAAATCTCTTTCACTGTAGATTTTTGCAGTTCCCGAAAGAAAGAAAACGAAAGAAAGAAAGAAAAAATTATTCAACTACCATTTAATTCATCACCTTCATAGAAGTAAATCAAACGACAGAACATAATTACGCACCCTTGGATTATAGGTCAATTGAAGAAGGTTGCACAACGAAATTCATAATTCATGAACTTGTCAAAAACGTCAAAAAGTTCTGGTGTTGAGGTTGCCACACAGTGCGGCACACCCATTTCGGCCTGACAGGCCGACCATTGTGCCCAGCTGGCTACTCATGTTGGCCTGGGAGGCTGATATGAGAATGTACTGTTCCGAGCATGGAAATATACTTACATAGAAACCTCACTTCCAGCAGGTTTCTGACACCACACCAACGTCATTTACCTAGTAAACCTAGGAAATGTTGGATCCAGTGACAATTATTTTGCTGTCACTCGGCCAAATCGAATGCAATCGAGTTCAAAATAGGCATGTTCTAGACATCATGACGGACATTTTGGTACCAACTCCACCAGTTTTGTCCATTTGTGGAAACTTGCTTGCATGGCCATCTCTATCAACAGTATGCTGACGATATTCAGTTCTACATCATTGTCTTCGTCTGACATCCCAGCAACTATGATTCAATAAATTATTAATACGTTATATCTGATTAGTCTAGAGCAAACTGCCTCCGTTTAAATCCATATCTATACGGTATACTATCTATACGGTAAGCTGGGTAAGGTATTGTACATACTGTATACGGTAAGCTCGATCAACACCACCAACAAAAGAAAACGTGCTCCATTCGATATAACTTACCAAACCTAGATCCCACATTTCTGCTCATGTGAATAGGTTGGTCGGATGTGGAATCTTGTGTTACCTAAAGGTGTATGTTCGCCAATTTTATGAGAGGAGTCTATCGTTTTGCTCGCTTTGCTTGAAGCAGATACGCACCTCTTACAAATTGTTTGGTAGTTCTTTGAAAGTGTTGGGGGCGAGGTCCTGGAACGTCTTGCCGGCTCGGATTTGGGGGCTGCACACCCCAGGATTGTTAGTGCTAGTGGTGGGTAAGAGTAGTTCATTTGAGGGACTCGAGTTCAGTTTGTTCACTCCTTGGAAGTAGTAGTTCATTCAAGTTCCTTTTTGTTTCCAATCACAGGACACAAACACTGGAACTAGAACGAATATTTACGATACCAACTTAGTTCCTGATTGATACCAACGTAGTTCCTAAACAATACCAACTTAGTTCCTAAACGATACCAACTTAGTTCCTTGTTCCTTTGAACTGTAGTTCCGTGATACTGTAAACTCCTTATGTAGTATCCACCCTATCAGAACTAACTCCTCTGGATAACTCCTAATGAACTTAGGAACTATCGTTCAGGGGATACTGTCAACTCCCCATGTGTAGCAAAGGAACTGAAAGGAACTTGAAGTAGTATTAATTCACCTCATCTGAATGACTCGTAGTGAACTAAAGGTACTGTCGTTCAGTGGATACTATCAACTCATGCAGTATCCACTGTTCCTCTGTAGAGAACTAACTTTGTCGCCTTGTAAGTGAGTGAGTTATAGTTCTTTAGTTCATAGTTCATAATGCACAGAACGATAGTTCTTTAGTCCCCCTTCCTACATCCAATATCTCTAGGCACCCCCCCCCCCCCCCTCGGGTTTTTTACTCTGTGGTCCTAGTGAACAAACGTTCAGTGAAGTGAACTAGTCGAGGAGTAGTTCAGTTGGCGGAGTTAGTTCTTCAAGATTAGTTCAGTCAGGAACTACCCACCTCTATTCAGTACAGCTGTCCACCGGTTCCTTGGAGATCAGTAGCTACAGTTTCTCCTTTCTTTCTGTTCCACTTTCCCTGTCCATTCTGTATTCTTTCCTTCGTCCGTTCTGTATTCTCTCTATCCTTCTCTTGTGGTTTCCTCTCAAAGTACAACAGGCTGAACAACACACCTATTATGTTTACTCTTCCTTAATACATTTTTGAAGTTATTTTGATATTGTAGTGCCATCTGCATTTGTTTTTGTGCTCAGTTGTAGTATGGGCCCCTGAGCCCTCGACTGTGGAAATGAAGAAATTCTAATTCTAAATTTTTTACAGCAGTTATCATTGAAATATCCTTCTGTTATTCTGTCGTACCATAAGACTGAGTGTTCTGTTTATTCTTCCTTCTGTTACTCTGCGTCTCAGATAATGCCACACACTAACATCATTTCAGTATTTCAAGCCCTAACCTGACACCAGTGACGTAAAGTTTCACTGTTGATATAACTGCATTCCGCCAGAATGCGTTGTATTGGAGATGTACAGCACTTTAAATCTTCAACGTTCACGTCTTTTATTCTTCTTCTGTTCCTAGTTTCGAGTTCGAAAATGCAGAAAAACAGTTCAGTGTGTGTTCAGAATTTGTTTGCCCCGATGCACTCATAATATTTTTTCGTTCTTTTCTGTTGCAGAAAGCTATTATCGTCACAGAAAACATTATAATCAAAGGTGAAAAAATAAGTCTGAAGATACGAGAAAAATCATCAGTGTCCTGATTTCTGGTCGACCCGATCGTCTCGTCATTGTTACTTGTTACTTTCATTGTTCGTTTTCTACCGTTTTTTACCGTTCAAGTCAACTTTTCCGTCAGTTAGGCTGGCGGACCGATTAACCACATTAAGGAATTCAATCCTGTTTTTATTGAGTCTTACGAGTTTTAATTGTTAATATTAATTAGTTATTAAATGTTTTAAGCTGTTGCTATTAGTGGTATTCATTCATTATACCTCCTATCCTGTCTGTTATAGGTATTTGTGTAGGTAGTACCATCTTTGGCAAGATTTTGATTAGATTTTTTTTCCTTCTATGTATAGGCGCGTTTTCAAGGAGAATATTTATTCCTAAATTAGCAAGTGACCAACATAGTTCAATCCATAATGCGGTAACGTCACATCTGTAATGATAATAAATGAGTTCGGGCATGCAGCATGGACCATTATGGGCGAGTTTTCAAAATAACGTACCTATTCAATTCCATAATTTTGTTCGAATTAAGCAATTTTTGGGCAAATTTCAATTTGAACAACTCCATTTTTAGCCTATAGAGGATCAACATTTCTTTTAAAATTATCTTTATAGATTCTAAACTGTTGTCGAGATGTTGAGCGGTTTTTGATTCAATTTTTATATTCCAAAACTTGTATTCCATCTTCGAACTCATCCTTTTGTAATAATAACAGATAATTACAGGGATTTTGAGTTTGTTATCAAGCGTTTAGCCAGTTTTAAATGGATGGATGGACACAGATTATGTACTTAACATACATTTTCGTTGGAATCTTTGATGGAAGTGTTTTCAGGCGGGTATAAACTATCAATAGGATTTCTAGCGAAAAATTATCTAAAATTCATGTATAGATGATAATTATAGGTACCTACTAAAAACTATAGGCTGGTTGCAGTAGCGAATCTCCTCCGAAAATTCGCCTAGTTTGGTTATAGATAGGTTAGGTACACCTGTAGCCTGTACATCCTATTATGTAATAGAAACCAGGGCTGTGATTTATGATTGCAGAGCAAGAGAACTCTCCTGTTAATCCATATAGGAGGTACCTGCCTACCTTACCGTCAGGTTGGAGGATCTTGAGGGTTGGCCAGTGATAAGAACGCTCCACTTGGCCGACGTTTCGATTTATTTTCAAACCTTCATCAGGGCTTTGAAGGAATCCTTGGTTTTTACGGCATAAAGAAAGTACTCGTGATACTCAAGAAAATACTCGATTGGTTCTATTAGGTATAACAGCCACTATTAATTTTGAAAAACAAAATCACACATTTTCAATAAATAAATCTGGGCAGCCTACAACATTGGTGGCTCATCGACAGTTTTAATTCGAGTCACATTTCTTGTACAAAAATAAAAATAAAATACTGTACGTTTTCTACTTGATCAAAAACTGACAAAGGCCTGGACAGGTCATTGTCACCTGTAGGCCAAATCATATACAATAGTTACAGTTAGTTACAATAGTTGGCTTGTTCGGGCTGATATTCCTGGACCAGTCCAGGATGGAATTGCATTCTGAAAAATGAAGGGGATAGAACTGTGTCTGTCCGAACGTGTGCTGATGGATGATTCCGAACGGATAATCTGAAGCACTGTAACCTTCCACATAAGCTGAAGATGGAAGCATTGAGTGCGCATTACAGATCAAGAGTCCTAAAACAAATCCAGTACCAGTTCTGGCGCCGTCGAAATGCACAAAAAGGGGTGGCTTGGATAGAATGGTCCAGAACTGTCTGTCCGAACTAACCTTGTTCTGGACGGTTCTATCCCCTCATTTTCATGGTTTGTTCCGACAGACAGTCCTGACCAGTCCAGGATGGATCACGTTCAGAAAATGAGGGGGTAGAACTGTCCAGGGTTGAATCCAGAACTGTGTCTGTCCGAAAGTGCGCTGATGATTCCGAATGGATAATCTGAAGCACTGTAACCTTCCACATAAGTTGAAGGTAGAAGCATTGAGTGTACATTGCAGGGTCAAGAGTCCTCGAAAAAAATTCAGTTCTGGTGCTGCCCAAACGCACAAAAAGGGGTGTGGCTTGGATAGAATGGTCCAGGACTGTCTGACCGAACGAACCTGGACTCAATCCTGGATGGTTCTATCCCCTCATTCCACGATGGAACTGCGTTCTGAAAATGAGGAAATAGAACTGTCCGAACACCCAGAATGATAACCTGAACCGATGATTCGGAATGGATAACCTGAAGCCATTGTTACCTTCCACATAAGCTGAAGGTAAAAGCATCGAGTGTGCATGTGCAGGATCAACAGTCCTCCACTGAAAAATCCAGGAATGTTAGAACTGGTCCTGGACTGTGTCCAAAAAGCCAACTCTCGATCCAGGACCAGTACTGGCGCTGTCCGAACGCACAAAAAGGGGTGTCGCTTGGTCCAGGATTGCCTGTCCGAACGAACCTTGTTCTGGACTCGATCCTGGATAGTTCTGTCCCCTCATTTTCAGACCACAGTTCCATCCTGGGCTAGGCCAGGACAGCCTGTCCGAACAAACCATAAAAGTGTCTTCCTGATTCCACCAAAGGAAGTCGGGAATATTGGATTAAGAATGGAAAGTTAGGCAACCACATGATCAGCAGAGTGAGCACTAAGCGTGACTTAATCCCTACTCGACCTATGATGCTGAAATTTGGGATAGGTACCGTCTAGAATAAATGATAAGATTTTAAAGGCCTGGCTTCAACTTCAATCAGCTGGGTTGTGTTTTTGCAATATTGGTACTAAAAACTGTAAGTCATTGCCTGCTTTGAGGCCTGGTGGAGGTGTAGGTTACATGAACTGCTTACTCATTGTCAGTAGCGGTGCGTGGGGTCTGAAAACGGTGAGGCACCAAACCAGAACACAAAACCAACAGGTTTGTCTACAAAATACCTCGAGGCAACAATAAACACCCATCTCTTATTTGCTGATAGAGTGATATTCAGCAAAGCTTATCTCTCTTAATCAACACTTATCGTCATACAAAAACGTCGACAATTTCTATTGCAACTAATGGAGAAGCTATTGACTAGAAGCTAGGTCAATCCAAAAACCACAAGATCACAAATACAAATCTGTCATTGGAACCGGACTGAACACAAAACGCACAAAATTTGATGCAAGAAAACTGACAACAGACTCAACAGAGAAAGGGAATGTGATTCAAAGACAACAAAACAGATCGGAAGAAGAAGCACCTTGTATCGAGAAGACAAATTGAATCGAAGGGATCGAATTGATTCCGAAATGAACGATTTTGAGATGGAAATCAGATTCTGGGGACATAGCCCAAAGTGGGTGTGGCAAACAACATTTTTACTCAACTGAGCATGCACGGACAGGCCACTTTCTCGGTTGCCATGGGAACACTAGGTCCCAGGACCTACCTGCCAGTTTCAGGAGCACAGGTTTGATATCGATTACTGTCACTTTTTTTTATAACATGCTTGGTTTATGGAGCTGACAAGAAGGAACCACCATGGATGCTCTACAGAATATTGAATACCCATAGCCAGAGAAATTTGGCGAGTCACTGTTAAACTTTGTGAAAAATGCTAGTTACAGTGTACTGAGGGAAATTCAGATGCCAACTGAACAAGTTGGTCTTTTAGTGTTTTTGGGTGCCGGGGCAGTGGCCTTATGGACACAACGCCCCTGCTCATTGTCACTGGCCTCCTTGTTAGTTGAAACAATTGTAACCATATTTTGTGAAGCAACGGATCATTTCGAGAGAAGCGCCTCCTGTATTCGTCCATTATTAGCTATACTACTCTACTAGAAGTCCAATTTCTATGCAAGTCAAATGTACTGCAAATAATGCGATAAATTCATTATGTAGGCGGGATATCTCGGGATGAGTCGATGGTGGGGAGTTCAGCGGTGTTGGGAGGGGTTTGTAAGCGATGGCAGAGCGCTCTGCAGAATTCCGTCTCAACTCCATAACAGACAGTCTCAGGGCGCAGTACCGTGCGTTGGGTCCCCGAGAAAAAACTCCGATAAAAATGCCAATTTCTGTCCATTGAAAAAACGGATTATCCGCGTTGACACCCGATTTCGTTGCTGTAGTTATAAATCAACTTAGGTAAAATACTCCCCCCAATATGTGATTTCGTGATATAAGTGCAAACGATTAGAAAAGAATACGCGCAAGTGATCCAGTTTTATCATTTTTTTTAACCCCCTTCGTTTCGGATCGCGAGTGTTGTTTGATGGCTGCCATATTTCGTCGTTTTTCGCGATTGTAAAACCACACAATGTGTTGACTTATTTGATGGGGTGTGATTGTGATAACAGTTGTTGAAATAATGTCAGCTTGGTACTTCCTCCTTGGATTTGCAGTAATCTTCGATCTCTCTGCTGGCCACCCCATTGACCCCCGTGGTGAGTATCAAAAAACCTCTGCTGTTAGTTGCGTACCATAACTTGGCACGTGCAATTTAGGCTGGTTCCATTCTAAACTAAGCACAGGTTTTCATTTGAAAGTTCGTGTAATCGGCTTCTTTACTTAGTTTCAATAAGATGGAACGTCGAATCTTATCAGCTGTACCACTCCATTCTTGCTGGCCATTGCCACCAAGTTGTTTATTCGCGTTTACTTCATTATTTTCAATTTATGGAGCTGAAATGTATAGCATCGCTGTAGAAGCAATGCTTACCACCAAATTTGCTCAAATTTTCATATTATGCACTTCGTGAAATAACTAATCGTTGGGCCACCACAAAACGAGGTGGTCCTGCCGTGGTTCTTGCTTATCTGGATGTAGGTACGTACCTTCATCTAACCTTTTGGTTCACCTTCGTCGTTCGTCTTGGTGTGTCTGCATAAATATGTGCATAAGCTACCTTTGTCATTTGAAGGTCGACCTCGACCGAACCTACTACCTACTTGGGTTGGCGAATGAATTTCCAATTGTGAGATGTAAAATAGACGTTTGACGTTGGCGGAACATAAATCTATTACGTATCAACTGAATGTGGGCGTTTCACGTTTCAGATGTTATCTAGATTCACAATGACGAGATGAGTGATCATGTTATTGTCGTAGCTCTTATCGTGCCCAGCAACACAGCTCTGCGAATATCGGTATCGATATCGCCCGGAATCGATGTTCCCCATTAATATTTTCACAGTGTAAATTTACGTCAAGAAGAAATTTTGCCTAACATTCCGCGTAGCCGCATACCTACTTTATGTCGTTTACCTTCGTAAGGTCAGACATTGGTGTATACCCCTTCCTCCCCAGTATTAAGTTTAGTTATTTTTATTCATAATTGCATAGTTATTTTTGATGTACTTCAAATTTTTTTTCAAATTAATTTTAATAAATTAATTTGATTAATTTATTTATTTTATTCCTTCAGGAGCTTAAGTAATGTTATTATTCCTTGCTCGCTGGACGTTTCAATATTATATCAAATAAATTATAATTATCTTCATCTAGCTTATTGGTAACTTTAATTGTGATAATAGCGGTTAAATCTGTAAAAGTTACAGATCAATTTGACGACATTGCAACATTATACCAACACTGATACAATACCTATAGTAATAAATTGCTGAGAAGTAGGTAATTTGCCATCGTCACAGAAGTCAGATGTGCGAGGTTCCAAAAAGTGGGTTTTTTCTTTTTCAAAAGGTGTATCATGTTATTTTACTTGTAAACAGCAGCATATAGTATGCGTATATATTCGCAATGGATAACACCCAGAATATTATAAAAGTACACATATCACTAATTTTAATAACTTCCGTAACGTTTAGGAGAATATTTACCACGCAATCTGCATACCTACATACCTTTTTTTTAGGAAGAAAATAATTATATTCACGAAACAAACAAAAGAAAAAAGCAACGTTTTAGAAGCTTCGAAATATTATGCAGTCCTGCCTTTAAATAATATTATACAGTCAGGCGCAGGTACTCGTACTTAAGAGTTGGTTGTTTATTCATATTCTCACTTGCTCGTTACATTCGACTTATCTGAGATAAAATATCTTGCTGCGCTTTGCTTAAAATATGACACAACTTGGTTAAAATTTCCATTCATCATGGAATTAATGTTCCCCCTTCCAAACGTAGGTACGTGTTTATGGTGTATATATGGTGTACGTGCTTGGTTCTTAGTTGTACTGGATGTACCTGCATAATATTATATTGTAAACCGTGGTTGTGATAATTATAGCCGTTCATTCTGCATCATACGTCGTGTTCGGGTGATGTGCAATTTGAGTTGGCAAAAGCAGTGCATTTTGATGGTATGTAATCAACTTTGACGATGGCGAAACAAAAACGCAGAAACCCTAGGACAGGAAGTGGGTAGGTATCCACCATTTATTGCCCCTTCCGTCGTTACTCGTATCAGTGTAAAATGAACTGTACTAAGTTGTCGAGGTTGAATTACACTTTTAAAAACCCCTTTTCAAAGCGAGATTACCGATCATGTTATTGTTCTGGCGCTTATTGTGTAAACAACATGAGCGCAAATATTGGCAGTTTACTATACAAAGTCAGCACATAAATTTATTACTATCATACAACTTTAAATGCTAAATTTATCAACTTACCTGCCGTTGAGGGGAAACTTCGCCACACCATATGCGTACTATACCCTTTGGAACGAAGCCCTTCATATGAGTGATCAGACATAGGATACCCAGTAGTCCAAACCACAAGACAATCTCGATCTTCTATGATCGTTGCCTACACTGTCTACCGTCTACGTTGCCTACCTGGTCTTCACTACAAAAAAAATAAATAATAATAATAATATAAAATAAAATAAAATTAAAATCACAAACCTAGTGTTCAAAGTTTCTAATTCTAGCTATCTATTAGGTGCCTACTAAATGTATAGTAAACCATTGTTGCCTAATTTGTGCTACCAGCGTTTTTATAAAATGTTCCGCATTCAAGTTGTAAGGACCTGAGCAATCCTAATTCCATTGCCTCGAAATGGAACTCGAGAGCTCCTCGACGTTTTCCTGTTATAATGGGATATTGAAACGTGATGACAGCCATCATTATCAACGAATAAACGTGGCTCTCGTGTCCTCGCTTCTTGATTCCTTGTTTCAAGTTGTGAGGGCGTATTACTCGTATATCTTCATGAGCAAGAGAGCAACAGTCGCCTACCTACTCGTTGAAGTTCAATTACTGACCTGTGGAGCGGCCTCAGCCCTTGCATTTGCACAGATCATGCTGCGCCTAATTTGAATACAAACACCTTCGATAAAACAAAAATCAGTCAGTGGCACAGGTAATCAGTGACGTCAAAACAAATCTAAAACCGAGCCCAAACCACCTGCCAATTATAGATTACCAATTATAGATAGACCTGCTTGAGCCAAATTCATAATTTATTTAGGGTGGTACAGTGCCTGTAGATCTAAGTTGAAAAATCTTATTTTGACCTTATTGGGGAATGAAAAGTTTGGCGGTAATCCTTTTTAAGCATAATTATGTTATGCTACTGCAAGTACATAACGAACGAACGAAGGCAATGCCTATCAAAGCCTATTAAAAAACATTGGTTTATTATTCTGTTGGACATACCTACAGAAATGTTGGCAGTTCATTTATTGTTTCTTTGTGCAATAATTGAAATAGCTATTTTTGATGGTTTCACCAATTTTGGCCCCCAAAAACTCGAATTGGGCTCCTATATTTGACAAATTATTTTTGATGATTAGTAGTGCCATTCAGATGTCTTGATTCACCTGTTAATACTACTTCTAGTGTTATTATAAAAATTTATGGTGATCTCAGACAGTTTCCCAGGTTTTCGACTCATAAAAAATGAATTTTGGGACTTTGCCAGAACCTCAATTTTCCACTATTTGGTCAAAATCGACTTCATATTCGGTCTCCTCGCCCTAAAATAACATGGGATACCTCACAAGCTTATGTTGCTAAAACTCAAAAAAGAACCTATTGTTCTCATTGGACCCATTTTTCACCCATAAAACCCTTGGGTATATTCTCAAAGTTCCGGGACACAAATGAAGCCTGTGTGCGAAAGAACGAATTTTTTAAACCGAAAATGAAGTAGATCTGGATGATTTGCACATTTGAGGACATTGCACATTTGGAATCTGTGCACCTTGAAACGTAAAAGAAACATTTTTGAAGGGGTGTTCCAAAAATTGTTTGCTGAGCGAATACATAGGTGTATTATTCACAGAACCATTACCCCTATAAACGGCGAAAATTGGCTCTGCTGTTCGCCACTAAATAAACGAAATAATCTTCCACATCTAGATGAGGTTCAGTCAGTAGGAAGAGCAATACGTCAGATTATTTTCCATTGGATGATGGAAGCCAATATGTCAGGACACAGCATTTCAATCTTTGGTATCGACTGTTTGAATCGATGGACCCAACTGTTACCCAACTTGGTACCGAAGGTATTTTCGTGTAGCGCGCGAAAAAAAATCGTGTCAAGGGCTCGACATATAGAAAGGTTCGCATGCATTGGAAATAGAGCTGGCAAACCACTTTTCAATACGGCACCGTTCATGCCTGACTTCTGTCTTCCACCCTCATCGAATTTCTTGGGTCAGGTATCACCAGTGTGCCTTGGGGATTTCTGACGTTGGTACATAATGTGTATATATATTATATATACATATAATAGGTATTACATAAATTATGCAAAACATCTTGAAAATACCTACAGGTTCGACACAGCAAGAACACTGAATTGACGACGGAGAAGTTCAAGTGTATGATATTTGGTATATATGTGGAGATGATATTTGAAATGAATAAACGTAAATGAATTCGACGAATAGCTTGGGGAACAAAAATAAGCTTTCTGTCAGCAGTTGAGCTCGTAACGGGAAAAGATAGCGTATTTTATCGGCCACAATTGATAGTACAAGCTTGGGGCAGTCAGTCGGGGCAAACTTCCAGAAGATATATGATTTGTTTGTATATATATATGCTACCGTTAAACATGAAATTCAGTTAATTCATTAAGTAACGGCTCATTTTATGTAAAGTGTAACAATCGGATTTTGGTTTATTATTCTGGGAATAATACACCTATGTATTCGCTCAGCGAAAAATTTTTATAAAACCCACTCAAAAATGTTTCTTTTCCGTTTCAAGGTGCGTAGATTCCAAAAATTTAATGTCCGTCCGCCGTATCACGTGCACCGGCTTCATTTTCGGTCCAAGAAATTCGTTCTTTCGCACACATGCTCCATTTGGGCGCTAGTTGTGACCCGAAACTTTGCATCCCGATCGGAATATACCCAGGGGTGTTATGGGTGAAAATGTGTATAAAAAAGGTACTTTCTGTGTTTTAGTAACATGAGCTTTTGAGGTATCGTTTTCCATGTTTTTGGGGACGATAAGACCGAATATGAAGTCGATTTTAACCAAATGGTCAGCTCCCAAAATTGATTTTTTTTATGAGTCAAAAACCTGGGAAGTCGTCTTAAATCACCATCAATTTGTATAATAACACTAGAAAAAGTGTCAACACGTGGATCAAGACGATTAAATGGCACTATCAATGATCAAAGATCATTTGAAAAAAAAGGTGCGTACCTAATTCGAGTTTTGAGGGCCAAAATTGGTGGAAACCATCAGAAATAGGTAGCTATTTCAATTATTTCACTAAATAAACAGCCAAAATTTCTGTAGGTATGTCCAATAGACTAATAAACCCATGTGACTTTGTAGCGTTTTTTAAATCAACCTAACTAGTCATTACACAATAACGAAGGGCTGCTAGTTAATGTATAGTATTCAGGATTATCTACACTTCAACTTCAGCTAGTTATTATGTGAAATACCTACCTTTAGTGGTAGGTAAATCTTCACTGTGCAGAAATCGTTTTTGGCCCTACAGTAAACTGGGACCTGGCATATAGCCGTTTCAAAATCCCGTTGGTTGTTCCCAGTTTGTTGTAAAGGTTTTCGCCATTGGTTTCCACGATGCAAGAAGAATTTTATACTTTACGTTTCGGTTTTTCACAGAATAACTAGGTAAAATGTATAATTTCATACTTCAATTGGCTCTAATGGAGCCCGATTTGTCATTTTATATAACAACTAGTTATTGCATGAATTATCTGATTTCACACTCTAACGTTAACAAAACATAATATATGTACTTTGAATTCCTCAATCATACGATCGAGAGTCATAATCCGATTATTAGATTTGATTAGATTAATTTCAGGGACTGTGGTCAGCTAATATCAGGAAAAGCCAGTGGGAACAGACCTGTGACGTCTAAAAACACTTGGAAGCGAACGAATTTGGAGTGGAATCCAAATATCAAAAATAACCCCGCGAAAGAAATTGAAAAAAGTAGTCAGTGAACTCTACCGAAAATGTTATTACCACATTAGAACTATTCCCATGAAAGAGAGAGCTGCCCGGGTGTAATTGCGCGCAATATTGAAAGTTAGACTGTGCGCATAATCCGAAATGAAGCCACCTGAGACGATCCTGGTCACGAGTGTTACCTGGTGGAGGCGGTAGGCCTTGAAACGGAAAGTGAGCAACGACCAGAAAAAATCATCATTCAGATAGGGAGAGTGAAAGGTGAGATTAAGGAAGATCTACCGAAAATGGAATCCAGTGGGGTTTCCTGTTCAAACCCAGGGCAGTCCTTCTTTTGAAGAAAGACTGCGGTAAAATAACCATTTCTAGTCAGAAAGTTTATGTCTCAAGTAGAACTTGCTGGTCGAGAGGTACGAGGATACAAGCTTTATCAGCTTCTTTTAAATATTTCATGCTTGTAGTAATTTTGGGGTTTTCCGGTACACGTTGCCAAGCCCCTAATGGACCGATTTTGATAGTTATTATTATTATTATTTTTTTTTCAGTCGCTCTCCAACTTTCACTGGAACCAACAATATTACAGTAGAAGTCGCGCAATATTACAGTGGTCGAATTGGGACCGACTGGAAACAATCACTATAAGCGACCAATCTCTAAGCGACTTCTACTTTGTGGTGATTTTAGCCATTTTTACCGAGATTGGCGAATGTGACACCCCAGAACTGACCTAATTTTGATTAATTTTTTTTTTAGGAATCTTCATTAACCTATAGGCAGTTAGTTATCTTCTGTTTCGGATCATCGTTCAATAGGTACCACTTTTGGTGAATATATACCATTTTCAGGAGATATCAGCCCTTTTTACCTATTTCGCCGACTTTTAACATCCAAAAACTAGAAAACTAATCACTATAACCGACCTTTTGATCACTATAACAGGCCAATTCACTGTGTGTTTACATACAGCCGATCGGGACCTGAATGTTTCTATCCTTATATCCGACTTATTCCTTTAACCACCTTTCTACTAAGCGTCTTCTACTGTAATAGAAAACCATTTAAACATCCCACAGGCGCTTGACACCCGTTTTTAGAACATACACATTGGGCTCTCCTAATTCTTGTAACGGACATATTACTGATTTTCTTAGTTCAACATACAGGCCCGGATGTTCTGCACAATGAGAAAAAACGGTACTTCGATAGCTACTATAGATCCCGAGATCCATGTACCGAAAGGTCAGAAAACGTTGTTTGGAGAAAAAAGGGTTTATTCGTTATGATACAGTGTTCCATGTTGCCAAGCGGCGTGCATGCCCAGTCATGGTATTAGACGATGAAAACTTCCGTATTACTACTCTGTGATGGGAAAGAGGTAACAGTGATGTTATACTCGTTTTTGTGACGGTTTTACCGGAATTTTATATCAACAAACAGTCAGTGCTGCGCTTCAAGTGTTGTATTCACCTTCTATTTTCAGCTTACAGATCGCGAGTTTTTAGGTTTACCCACGGTTTCTTCCTTCTTTCTGAAGCTTATTTTAGTTCCTTTATAAAACAGTTATTTGTTTTCATTGTAAATATAATGCCGCGATTCCTTCCTGCGTATAAGTAAGTACGTTGAGAAGTCAGTGCCCAGCACTAGCGCCTAGCGCCTGAACCGTCCCGCACTTCGCGCACTTCCAACATCATTTGCGACCCCTTCCTTTGGCATAACTATTGAATATTATATACCAAAATCTTCAGAATTGAATGGAGATTCCATGGGGGCACAAAATGAAAAATCGATTTCTTCGTGTTTTATTTTTATTTTTAGGTAGGTACTGAATCCCCTTTACTGGAGTACGATCGATTATAATAATGGGGTATGTGTATGGATCAAAAAGCGGTTTATATTATTTTTTATTGAAAAACTAGATTCCATTCTGAGAAATTTGACACCAGCCTGCTGTGCGCTGGGCGACTGATTGTTTTCAGGCCACTAGGGCCCATTCCAATCTTGCTGCTTGGATTCTGGGCTGCTTGGATATATATAAATCCCTCCTTTCATTTCAGCACAGCAGGTTACCCCTGTATTTGCCTCCTCCGGCGTTGGTCATGTCTAGCATGTCCGGGATGGACCACGTGGCGGTGCCGGTTTTACAGGGTGTATGGAGGCAAAGGGGAACACTCATTCTGAGTGCTAGTCCTTCAGCCTCAGTACTAACCGCCTCTTGAGGATTTTGCGGTCTTCCATCATTGGCAGGATGCTTAACAATTGCAGCAGTTTAGCACGGCCTCCGTACTCACCACCTCTTGAGTATTTTGTGGCTTTCCATCATTGGCAGGCTTCATATAGTAGACTCTATGCGTATGGTTCACAGCTTGCAGCTCACGATTCTTCACAGTTCTGTCCATAGCCCACAACACAACAACTTCACACAACACATAGATCACAACCTAACTTAACACAATGACACCAAAACACAGACATCCACTCTGTAATCCACATCCACTCTATAAATTACATTCACACCACACAAATAAATTAACACTGAATACACAAAAACCTAATTCTAATATCACAGATGTCAATGGCGAGTACTCTTATAAATATTCCTCCCATTGACTTACAAAGTACTCTTACAACTACTATTCCTCCCACTAACTCAAAAGTTCAAACATCCAAGAGTTCATCCTGGGTTCGGCTCCACCATGAGTTGGCCCTCCCCTCTTCGGCTGTGCCAGGATCTTGCATAGGTCTCGAGTCTTGAAAATTGCTCCCTTGCCATGACCAATTCCCCTAAGGCTCCTCTGAATGCCATGCAACCCAGCTCCCTCCTCCTCAGGTCTTCGTACAGTCTGCATTCCCTCAGTACATGTTCAGCAGTCTCCTCCTCTTGCTCGCATGGGCACACCGGGCTGGATCTCCTCGCGAAATAAAATAACTTTGCTGAGAAATTTCCATGCCCAGTGAGCAGCTGGGTCACAACATAGCTGGGGGCAATCCACTTCATTTCCAATCTTGCTGCCACATCAGGGAATATTTTATAAGTGTGCCTGCCTTTGGTTGAGGAGTCCCACCGACTCTGCCACTGATCCATCGCCCACTGCTGAATTGCCGCACACTTACTCTCAGAGGAGCCCCCTCCAGCAACCAACCTCTCCAACTCACCCTCCAGTGGCACACAGACCCTGCTTGGCGACTTGACGGAGGTATATGCAACCCTTGCATCCATAATCAAATCCAGTGGGAGGGCCCCAGCCACCACCTGCAGCGCCTCCGTCGAGCACGTTCTATACCCCCTGGTCATGGCAAGGAGAGCTGGTCTCTGGATCTTCAGAATCTTCTCTCGAAGGGCCCTTGTAGGAGATCTCCACCAAGTTGAAGCCGCATACATAACCGACGGGAGGAAGACAGTGTGGTAATAGTTCCACTGGCACTGGAAAGGGATACCCCAATCCGCTCCAGAGAAACTTCGGACGCCTGCAGCCAACTTGATCACCTTTGCCTCCACTGCCTCCAGGTGCCTCCTACAAGACAGCTTCCTATCCAGATGGACCCCCAAGTACTTGACCGCCTCCAATGCTTCCACTCGTCCGCCACCGGCATTAAACCTGAAAGGGTGCCGCGGGTCTGCACTCCCCCTGAACAGCATGGCTTGAGTCTTCCCGGCTGCCACCTCCAGTCTTGCTCCCCTGCACCAATCAACCACAAGACCGGAAATCGCCTCAGCTGCAACCACCAACCCGGATCTCGTGCGACTACTCAACAAAATGGCCAAATCGTCCACATAAGCCACGGAGACACACTCCTGCCCGTCCAACAGCCTCAACAACCCAGAAAACGCCAAATTCCATAAAGCCGCTCCCAGGACCGAACCCTGCGGACATCCCCTGGTAACCGCCACGCGGGTTCTCTTACTTGCCAGCCCCAACTCCGCCGTTCGCCCATCAAAATAGCTCCGCAAGAGGAGGTACACATTGGGAGGAATACCAAGGTCCCTGAGAGATGAGAGCAACATAGGCCACCATAAGGCATTAAAAGCTCCTGCAATATCATAAAATATTGCCAGGACCCACTTCTCCCTCGACTCCTGTACACCAAGCACCAGCCGCGCAATGGCATCCTCGGTACTCCTCCCCTTCGCGCAGCCAAACTGGTTGTGGTGTGCTGCTGCCGTCAGGTATGGGTCCAGTACATTCAGAATCAAGCGCTCCAGGAGCTTCCCCATGCAGGGGAGGAGGCTCACAGGTCGCAGGCTGCCAATCCGAGAAGGGTCTCGGTCAGGGGACTTGAGAATGGTCTTGATCACTGCCACCTTCCATCTTGTAGGAAACTTTCCCTCCGCCAACGCATGGTTAAAGAGGTTGAGCAAGCATGTATGGAACTCTTGTGGGGCCTCCTTCAGCATAGCCATGTCCACGGCGTCCATTCCCGGGGCCTTACTCCTATAAAATGCCCCCATACCATCTTTAAGTTGCTGCATGGTCCATCCCGGAAATGGGGGGGAGTCTGGGGGGGCCAGGATCGCCATCCGCATTGCTCTGCACTCAGGAGTATCCTCTACCCAACTGTCTACAGGGAAGACGCTCTCAAGGAATAACCTTGAGGCCTCCTCAATGCTGCCCGCACGTTGCCCATCCACGCAATAGCTTGCCAGTGCCACCTGGGGGGTGATCTTATTCCTTACTATTCTGTAAGGGAGTGACCACGGGTCCCTAACCACCTCCGCAACCACAAAGCTTTTCCAAGAGTCCCTTTTTGCTTTCCTAATCATTCTCTTATAAACTCGCTTTTGCTCCTTAGCAATTGTTGACAAGTGCTCCCTCACCACCCCTCTAGCACCCCGGCGCTGCCTTTTTGCCCTGATGAGTCGCCGCCTCTGCTCCTCAATTTCCTGGGACCACCACGCATTTCCCGAGCAGCCTCCTGCCCTACTCACCCTCAACGTGTTGGATGCAGCTAATAGGATGGCCTCAGTGAGGTCATCCGAATGCTCATCCACCGTCCTCAGCTGGGAATGGTCCATCCGGATGTAGTCCACCATCCAGTGTCTCAACTCAGCCCGGAAAGCCCTCCATCGTGCCGTCCTTGTGACAAATCTATTCGCTTTCTCCAAGGGGGCAGCTTCCCCTATCACCAACTCGATGGTAATCATAGCATGGACACTGGTGGTGGCAAACTGGACCATCCAACGATGAATGGAGGTTGCCAGCTGTGGGGTGGCAAAGCTCAGATCAATGTACGACGACCCTATATGGCTGCTGAAGGTTGGCCCCATGGAGCTGTCATTCAAAAGGTCCAGCCGCCAACACTGGAACCACTCCACCACCTCCCTTCCTCTAAAGTTGCTTGTAGGTGAACCCCACAGCGTGTGCCAGCTGTTGAAGTCGCCCAGTATTAAAATTCTTGCCGACCCCCTCCTTGTCATAACCATATCCAAGCAGCCCAGTGTCTCTTCAAACTGCGTCCGCGGAGGGATATAAACAGACACAATCATAACCGCATGACCATCCCTCTGCAGAGATGCAACCGCCACAGTGGGGCAAGACAATTCACTATGAAAGAGAACATCCGTGGCCTGATCCGCCACCAAGATACAGGCCAATGGATTTGACACCAGCCGCACTGTCCTGCGACGAGTGCTTCTGTTCTAATTCTATTTCTATTTTCTCAAAGTTTCAACCAATTCTGAAGTCACAGTGGGTCCCGCCCAGGCGAGAGGGGTGCAAACCGAACTACCCTCAAAATTTGAGCCAGTCTGGACCAAATGGTCTTGAGTTATGTGGGTTCGACAGTTTCCACGTTTGCGCATGCGCAGTCTCTACTACTCAACCGAATGCGACGAAATTCACGTGGGACCAACTAGGATCAAACCACAAACTACCATTAAAGTTGAGCCAATTTGGACCATTGGGTCGTGAGTATGGCGATGGTGGTTTGTAGTTAAATGCGTATGCGCACGCGCACACACGCAACTACCTGAAGGAGCTCAAATTTCCTCTGTGGATTCGTGTTTAGCCTGGTCGAAAATGGCAAAATCCGATTTCCCTCTCTGAAAATAATGAAAGCGGTCTAAAAAGTTTAAAAACAAAAACATACACTTTTTCGCCCCAACACCTATGAATTTCTGAAGCTTCTGATTGGCCAGAGCGTGTCACGTGGCGAACTTGCGAACCCTCAACATTACTGACAGTGGCAGACCTCAGAAATACAGCTTGGCAGTGTTCGAGGCTAGCGCAGCTGGTGCCGATTATGGCGACAGCAGGAAGAATACATGGAGTGAATGTATAGTTTGCGCACATTCACTACTAGAGGCGCTAGGTTATGCCCAGTTTGTTTCCAACACAGAGGATGTCACCATGCCTGGGATCTTTTGTGGATGCGTGCCTGGTTTGATTCCAACACTGGAGGCTGTCACTATGCCCGGGATCTTTTAGGATGTGTTTGCCTGGTTTGGTTCCAACACAGAGGATGTCACCATGCTCAGGATCTTTTAGGATGCGTTTACCTGGTTTGGTTCCAACACAGAGGATGTCACCATGCACAGGATCTTTTAGGTTAAGGAGAGAGGTAAGAGAGGAGGAGCGAGGTAAGAGAGTAGTCAGCGACTAGAGGAGAGCGTAGAATGGTTATAAAGGTGACGGAGGCGAGTTTTTATAGCCCTGAGGGCTATCTTCCTCCATCCTCCAGCTGGTGGAGGATGGTGGGGATCCCCACTAGGTTCCTCGGTTCTCCTGCGTCTTCCGTCCCCACTGATGAGTTTATTTGCGAGATCTTGAGTTTACAGGGAGTGGTTCTGAGAGGATACCACGACAATACGTATGTGTTAAGTGAAGTTGGGAGAGTCAGTTTGACCAAACTAGACTTCCTTTCGTTTTAGCGAATTTTCGAAGAAAAGGAAGCTATTGTTCTCGGTCCAAAATTTTTTAAACTCGAATTTCCGAAAGATTTTTATACCAAAATCCGTTTCAGACTATCCTGAATTCCCTGCCGAAAGACACCAAAAATTATATGTATGTATATATATATATATATATTTATATATGTATGTGTCATTCCAGACGATAACTCTCGAAAGAATTGAGATAAAAAGTTCAAATTTGCACAAAAAATCTGTCTTGGCAATCGACAGGCTAAGTTCGAAGATGGGCAGAATCGGGTCACCCTAAGGGGGAGTTTTGGGGAGTTTTAGGGAGTTTTAGGGGGGGGGGGGAAATTATCCATAAATTCCCAAAATGAAAAAGTCTGACAAGTGACACCTCATTTTAAAGGTTTTAATACGCTGAACACGATGGTGAAATCAGAATTGCGATATCTCATTCCATTCTCAAACTGGAGCACTTTGAAGATGAAGGAACGTGGTTATTTCTTGAGATGTTCTTCCTGGTTCGTCTGCTCTAATCTGATAACGGAATGGGATATCGCAATTCTGACTTCACCATCGTGTTCAGCGTTGGAAAATCTACAAACCGAGGTGTTACTCGGCAAAAAATGGAACAAAAAATTTGTTACGTACCCAATACCTACTCTTCTGGTATTCAAAACATTTTTGATTTCCCCCTCCCCCTCCTTCCACCCCAAATTTTACTTTGCGTAAAACTACTCCTGTTTTAATTTTGTATCAAGTTGGGAAAACATTGGCCGAAAATTAATTTTCAGAAAATTTTAGGCGGAGGAGGAAGATGCCGAAAACTTCGAAAATTCGTTCTTATACCCATGCTGCATGACTGTGGTTTTTGTTCTTTGTTTAATACATCGCTCAACGTTTCCACCTAGTGTACTAGGTCCTATTCATGAGTCTCTACAATCACAAAAATGAGAATAATGGTTAGTTATACGGGTAAAACATAAGGCTAGACAAGGACATAAGGCCTTATGTTTTTACCTGTTATAACTAACCATTATTCTCATTATTGTGATCTTTAAGCCACTTCAAGTCATCTGTACTTCAATTATTCATCTCTCAGTTACTCAACCATCCTCATTACATAAGTAAAGTAGCTCTTAACATCAAACAATACCTAGCCTTATGTTTTACCCTTATAACTAACCATTATTCTCATTTTTGTGATTGTACAGACTCATGAATAGGACCTACGTACACTAGGTGGAAACGTTGAGCGATGTATTAAACAAAGAACAAAAACGAAAACAAGTCTAGTTTGGTCAAACTACCTCTCCCAACTTTACTTTACTTCTACTAGACAGAAAAGAACACTCAATTCGTATGTGTTAATGTATTTTCTGGATTCATCAGTCGTTTTTGCAACTTCGCCACACGATCAAGTTGTTTGTGGTACTTAAGTAGGCCACTGATCTCAGTAAAAACACTTAAACTGTGCTTAAACACTTAGCGGTTAATTTGTCAAGTTAACCGCAGATGTGGTAAGCCATCATACGATGTAGAAAATAAAACAAATTAAGCTTTCGTTTACTACAAATTTATATTTAAGCACGCAGCTTTTCACTCAGGTTCTGAGCATCCTCAGGTACATAAAACAGTGAACGTGTGACTCAGGTGCAACAGTGAAACCTCACTGGTGGTTTTACTGTTATCTGTATTTATTATGTACCTGAGGATGCTCAGATTTCAGTCACTGAAAATCATGTACATGACCCATTTTCAGGTTGGGAAGTATTGGGACGAAGGTTATGCCCAGTATTGGGACGCTAGGTTATGCCCAGTTTGGTTCCAACACAGAGGATGTCACCATGCCTGGGATCTTTTGTGGATGCGTGCCTGGTTTGATTCCAACACTGGAGGCTGTCACTATGCCCGGGATCTTTTAGGATGTGTTTGCCTGGTTTGGTTCCAACGCAGAGGATGTCACCATGCTCAGGATCTTTTAGGATGCGTTTACCTGGTTTGGTTCCAACACACAGAGGATGTCACCATGCCCAGGATCTTTTAGGTTAAGGAGAGAGAGGAGGAGCGAGGTAAGAGAGTAGTCAGCGACTAGAGGAGAGCGTAGAATGGTTATAAAGGTGACGGAGGCGAGTTTTTATAGCCCTGAGGGCTATCTCCCTCCATCCCCACTAGGTTCCTCGGTTCTCCTGCATCTTCCGTCCCCACTTCTGAGTTTATTTGCGAGATCTTAAGTTTACAGGGAGTGGTTCTGGGAGGATACCACGACAATACCTATGTGTTAAGTAAAGTTGGGAGAGGTAGTTTGACCAAACTAGACTTGTTTTCGTTTTTGTTCTTTGTTTAATACATTGCTCAACGTTTCCACCTAGTGTATTAGGTCATATTCATGAGTCTCTACAATTACAAAAATGAGAATAATGGTTAGTTATAAGGGTAAAACATAAGGCTAGCCTTATGTTTTTACCTGTTATAACTAACCATTATTCTCATTATTGTGATCTTTAAGCCACTTCAAGTCATCTGTACTTCAATTATTCATCTCTCAGTTACTCAACCATCCTCATTACATAAGTAAAGTAGCTCTTAACATCAAACAATACCTAGCCTTATGTTTTACCCGTATAACTAACCATTATTCTCATTTTTGTGATTGTAGAGACTCATGAATAGGACCTACGTACACTAGGTGGAAACGTTGAGCGATGTATTAAACAAAGAACAAAAATGACAAACAAGTCTAGTTTGGTCAAACTACCTCTCCCAACTTTACTTTACTTCTACTAGACAGAAAAGAAAACTCAATTCGTATGTGTTAATGTATTTTCTGGATTCATCAGTCGTTTTTGCAACTTCGTCACACGATCAAGTTGTTTGTGGTACTTAGTGGGCCACTGATCTCAGTAAAAACACTTGAACGGTGCTTAAACACTTAGCGGTTAATTTGTCAAGTTAACCGCAGATGTGGTAAGCCATCATACGATGTAGAAAATAAAACAAATTAAGCTTTCGTTTACTACAAATTTATATTTAAGCACGCAGCTTTTCACTCAGGTTCTGAGCATCCTCAGGTACATAAAACAGTGAACGTGTGACTCAGGTGCAACAGTGAAACCTCACTGGTGGTTTTACTGTTATCTGTATTTATTATGTACCTGAGGATGCTCAGATTTCAGTCACTGAAAATCATGTACATGACCCATTTTCAGGTTGGGAAGTATTGGGACGAAGAACCCCTTTTACCTGACGACGGCAAAGTTGGTGAATTCGTACGACTTCAAAAAGCAATAACCTGAAGCGAACAGTCCCGAATAAACCTGGTTCGAGTCTTCCAAAAGTCGACCTTTTGGGGTTGAAAGAGGTTTAATTGAAAGCGACTCCCCTCTGCTCCCGTTCCGTTTGTAAAACCTTTTATAGGAGGGTGGCTTCGTTTGAATTTCGATATTACAGCTTCTACCGTCGAATAGGGCCAATGTTTATTCAGCGTTCACGTCACGCAACAGCTATCTGTAACAGTTCAGAATCATTGTGTGTTCGTTTTCAACGCAAGTGGGCTTGTGAAAAGGTTTGTTCGAAGCCGAAATATATAGGCCACGTTGACATTCGTGCGCCAGTTTGTACGAACTGAATGCATCAGTGCATATTGCCTCCGAGAGACTGCATTCATAAAGCTGAATAGGAGAGAAAGGCTGGATGAAAGGTTGGTCCTGCAACAGCACCTCAATTTTGGTTTATTATTTTCAATAATAAACCTTTAGAATCGACCATGAAAAAAAATAAAAAAATGCTACCCCCCATAAAATTTGATGGTTTACGTTTCAAGGTACGTAGAATACGAGTATCGAATAAAACAATTTCCGTCCGTCCGCCAAATGCCGTCCGCGACTTTTTCCTTAGTTCCCATAAACCAAAATTCACTACATTTGGTATATGGGTCCCGTTTGGGCTCTTAGTTGGTCCTCGAGGCTCGGCGTTACTGTCAAGGGGTGAAAAATGGGGGTTGAAATACACAGAATATCCCTATCTCGGATTTTTTTTTCTCGCATTTTTAAATAGTTCGATTTTTTTCTGAGTTTGAGACCATCCGTAGCATTCTACGATGTTGCCGTAAAATTGAATTTGCCCTAAACAGCAGCGTGTATGCAGGAATCAATCTGGATTGTAGATTGTAGATTGTACTTGGGATCGCTCAGGAGTGGGGGTTGGTTGCCCCAAAGCACGGAAGCCTATTGGCTTATCAATCAATCTGGATTGAGAGCGCACATCACTCGCATCGTACCCGTGTGCCCCGTAGCTGAGTTGGCTAGTGGTCGAATTCCATGCTGAAGGTCGCAGGTTCGAATCCCAGCCGGGACTAAAAAATGTTTTACACTCCACATCTACAATTTACCTTCAGAACTACATTTGAGAATTTGAATTTCGCCATTTTACGTACTGGTTTTTATGAAACTGTAATTCCCGGGCCGGCTGCAGTACTCGATTTAGCGCTTTTCCGGGGGTACTTTAGAGCTCGACGGGGGGTACTGACCACAGAAAACAGTGATCTACGGATAAGGGGCATCTGTACAGGTAAATAATAAACCGTTGTGTAATAATTTGCAGCGTTTTTAGTGAAAGATGTGGGTTGTGCTCAATTTTGCATTTTGGCCTTAAAATCTCTAACTGCCTACAGATTTTCAATTCATAAAATGCAGGTGTTTCTCCATTGAAGAAAAGTTATGTGAGAATCATGGCAAGGTCTGTTGTAGTCAGATGCCCAAGGAGCAGGTTGTTCGTGTGACGGCATCACCAACGAGTCCTCAATTTTCATCCCTCATTGATCATAATATCAAGTGCAGATTGTGCAGCTTCTGAAAGGCAGAACTCTGGCAGCATTCCCGGCGTAACTGTCAAGTTTGGAAGTCTAAATCCGTTTCACTGAAGACCCCATCAGGCTCCGAGTTATTTGCTTTTCCCAACTCCAGCGGACGTTGAGGGTCCAGGAATACCCCACTTAGTCAGGGGAGCTTTTAAATGTGTCCGACGCCGAAGGTGGACGGAAATTGGATATCTCTACCGCCACCAGGCTCCTATTGACCCAGTCAGGTCCCACGGATGATCGACAATTTCCTTTTTGAGGTGAGAACGTCGATACGGGATTGCGGGAAGCGTGAACGGGTTTTAAATTGCGGTGCTACATGAAACGTTTGGTCTTGAGTAATCAGAGGGTCGAATCTTCTCTCGACTGATGAAAATCATTTACTCTATAACCCATTCTCTAATAAGATCCAAATCAACTACTGTTACCTACATTTTGGATTAAATTAGAGATAGATTGGGGCTAAGGAGGGTTTAGCCTCCCTCCCACCCGCTTGGTCCTAAATATTCGCTGGATAAAATGAACTGTACTTGAAAAATGAAACGTTATTGTACTGTATCTTGTCAAGACGTCCTGACGTGTTTTACACATCCTGATATTTTTATTACTTCATTATCTTTCCTTTACCTGCAAAATATGATATCAATAATATTTTCAATAAAAAAAAAGATTGAGTGTACAATATATATAAGATCTTTCGTAGACAATTTTTATGAATAAGAAATAGAATAATAAAATTAATGCATTATTTATTAATTGGCACAATGCAAAATAAATACAGGTACTTTACTTTAAAAGTACCTTTATTTATTTTGCATTGTGCCAGTGACACTAATTATAGTAGTGTAGTAATACTACAGGTTTGTTCGCACTGGGTTTTTCTTACGGTTAGGTGACTCCTAGAAAACCGTAAGAAGCTATCCGTGATCCAATACCATCTTGATAAGCGGTTGAGAACGGTTTGAGTTTGATAATGGTTGGGAATCGACGGAGGTAGTGCATGGTCAGTTCTTTCTGCTGTGGAATGGAATGACGATCATAAAACTGGCTTTGGATAATCAGGAAAACACTGAAAATAGTATGTGAGCATGGATACTATACAGTCAGGAAAGAGGCCGAGAATCACTGCGGGCGGCCTTTCTGACGGTGAGATAACAGTCAGATGGTCACTGCGAACAAACCTTATAAGGCTGTAAGAATACTAATAAGACGGGTATTTCATACAACTTTATGTACTTGATATTCAAAAGGTTCGTTAGCAGAGGCTTTTTCTGATGGTTAGCTGACTCCTAGAAAACTGTAAGAAACCATCCATTGCCCAATACCGTCTTGATAAGAGTTTGAGAGGGGTTAGATACTGGTTGGGAATTGAGAAGGCCATGGTCAGTTTCTCGTCCGCCATATCTTCTGTGTACTGGAATGACGGTCAGAAAAAACTGACTTTGAATAGTCAGGAAAACACTGCAAACAGCCTGTCATTGATACTTTACAGTCTGAAAATAATCCAAGGATCACTGCAAACGACCCAACGCCATTCTGACGGTCAGATAACCACACTGGAACAAACTTACAATAATACTAATAAACTATATTTCATAAACAGTATAGTAGTGTAATAGTATAAGAATATCTACTAATGAGACGTATTTCATAAAAAATTTACTTTAGAGAGAAAGTTTACTGATTTTGTTTAAAATAATGCACTTCGACATCGATGTAAAGTACCAAAAACATAGGTACATAAAAATACAGTGTTGGGTTAGGATTTTTTCAAACATTTTCTTGTTACGCCCTTCTCAAATCCTTGATCCACCACTTATAGGTATGGTGAGAGATGATCAAGAACGGTTAGGATTGAGAGATAGTATTGGGTAGAGATTTAAGAATTCGCCAGATATGGTTAAGGGGTTGATTATTGGCTGTTTAGGATGGCCAGATATTGCCAAGTACAGGATACAGCACTGTGGTTCCAGCTGTGTGCAAAATTGTCAATGAAACTGTAATATCCATGCTGTTCAATTTCAAACAACAACAACAACCATGGTTATGGATAGTGTTCATGTGATATAATTCCACTTTTTCATTCGAAGCTCTATGTTCTGTTTTGAATAAGCACGCACATAATATGTTATATTATACGTGATAATATATTATATTATCTATTTCAGATTTATTAGAAAAGCAGCGATCGAATATTGAATACAAAACAGAACATGGAGCTTCGAATGAAAAGTGGAATTATATCACATGGATACTGCATAATCATGGTGGTTGTTGTTTGAAATTGAATGGTATGGATATGGCAGAAACATTTAGCCTTTCAAACATCAACTTCAGAAACATTCGACGCATTCATCCATCGGAGTGTGGAGTCTGCTCGGTGTCGGTGTCGGTG
This sequence comes from Leptopterna dolabrata, assembly GCA_954871275.1. Lineage (NCBI taxonomy): Eukaryota > Metazoa > Arthropoda > Insecta > Hemiptera > Miridae > Leptopterna > Leptopterna dolabrata. Next base: position 6,457,134 of record OX940986.1, on the reverse strand, counting down.
CCAGATAAATCTTCCTACGAGGAATCGTACGAGAGATTCTGTTGCTTGGTGGACCCGATCGCTTATCAAGTAGGCGAGCGAGAACAGACGGACATCCGCATAGCACAATGGGCCGCGTCATCCGACTTGAGCAGAGAACAGAATAGTCTTAAGTTGCCTCCTCTCGTGTCTCCTGTTGAATTGTTTCGTAATCGATAAGGCGGAGGCGTCGTTTCTGCTAAATGGTCAGCCGAACCCTGATTTACAAGGTTTTGGTGGAATATCTGCGCCAGCAGTATCATCTCTGTTTCCTCATTGCTAGAAGTTGGGATGAGTAGGGGGAAGCGTCCTAATAGTGCCCATCAAGAAGCACATGTGCCATCTAGCGGGAATGAGCAATTTTTCATCGATTTTGTTTTTCTTCTGAATGGTAATGGATTAAAAGAAACAATAATGAAGTCGTAGAACAAAAACAACGTAGGCATCTATAATTTTAGAAAATGTATTGAAATAATGAGGTTGCTCTATGGCGGGAAAGTGACAAGCAAAAGGGTCTCTCATTGGCTAAGAACCCTTACAGTAAGGCCAACCGAACACAACGCAAATCAAAGCCCGAAAATTATCTGAGTTGTATTAGTGTCGTCTCTCATTGCCTAACCCGTACAATCAGGCCAACCGAGCAAAACGCAAAACGAATTCTGAAAAGTGTTGGAGATGTATTAATCTTCACTTTAGGTTTTAAGGCCCTACACACGGCCTGATAACATCTCATAAGACATTTTGGTACCAACCGCTCCAATTTTGCTCAGTTTTTATGGCAGTTCGTTGAAAATAGAAAAATTAGAAAACCGTCGTAGCTCCCTCATTTGCCCACGTAGAAAGCTCGTTCTCATCTTAAATTGAAGAGTTCAACGAGCTGAACGAAACCCAAAAAATCTTTAAAAAAAGAAAGTCTTCTGAGGGAGTTGTGGCCTTTTGAAAGGTTTTAAGGCCCTGCACATCTCATCACATCTCAAAAGACATTTTGGTACCAACTGCACCAATTTTGCTCAGTTTTTATGGCAGTTCGTTGAAAATAGAAAAATTAGAAAACCGTCGTAGCTCCCTCATTTGTCCACCTAGAAAGCTCGTTCTCATCTTAGATTCAAGAGTTCAACGAGCTGAACGAAACCCAAAAAAATCTAAAAAAGAAAGTCTTCTGAGGGAGTTGTGGCCTTTTGAAATCCCAGCGTACATGCGTCATAAGTACGGAGCGACATCAAGCGGAAAACCGTATAGAAACTCGTTTTGAGCACCTCGGTACAAGATTCCTTGGTTTTCTCGAAGTCCTGTTTTTGACAGGATCGCCATAATTCCATGGAAGTAAAAGGTTAATCGAAATCGGTCCAGTAGTTTCTGAACAATTGCTGGACAGCCATAATTAAAAAAGAACATAGAAACAGCTCAAATTGAGAACCTCTTCGTTGCTTCGGTCTAAGTCTTTCAAGTCGGTCAAATGAACACATTTTGGAGAAAACGGTGTTACTTCACTCGAGTGGTGAAAGTGCAACTTCTGGCAGTGAACAGGCAATTTTAGTGAATTGAAAAATTGTAATTTTTTGGCCATTCTAATCTTTCGGCCAGTCTAATCTTTCGGCCATTCTAATCTTTCGGCCAGTCTAATTCTGTTTGGTAACGGAAATTGACACTTATTGGCCACATAATGAGGTGTTTATAACAGAAAGTCTAGGCAGAAAACGAATTGAAATTTGAATTTCTGAGTTCCGAAAGGGCACGTAACATCAGGTAAATCTCTCGGTAGTTAAACCCAAATCCCGCCCGCAATGTATAGATGGGTGGATCCGCAAATGTGTATAAATCACTTTAAAAAACGCTGCAAATCCCTGCACAACGGTTTATTATTTTGTATAGAATACCCTTCTGTTACAGATCACAGCTCTATGTATAGATAACCCGTCTATATAATATGATATGTACTATTATATACATATTATGTAGATCGCAGACCCTCCGTAGGTTAGTACCTAACCCCGTACTCGTTACTAGGTACCTACCTAAATCAAAAATTAAATGTTGCTAAAATAAATCTGCCGATGACAAACAGTACCTAACAAAAAGAAACACACATAATGAAGTTCTGAAAAGAAATTGTTGATGAGGAGTGAAAAAAGTTGCAAAAGTACCTACCAACAAACTCCAGCCCCTTCTACGTAGATGGTATAATGAACCGTTGTGTAATAATTTACCGTTGAGTAATGATTTACCGTAGTAATAATTTACCCATCAATAATACTTCAACGTTTGTTCAAGTTTCACTACCTACCAACAAACTCCAAAAGAGCCATCATTTTTCAAATGAAATAATATCACAGAACAACCAACTCGACTTCATACTCCGCCAATATAATCAGGTGATCCCTAGCAATGATTTCATCTCCGCCAATTTTCCTATTGTGGGCGCGTCTCTGGTTACGAGATTTGGTTTGAATTGTATACAATTTCATTCACACTGGAGTCGAAAATGCCTGTCGGTGCAAACTTCGGGGCCTTACTGTGAACGAACGGCTGGACGTACGATGCTCCGGATGGGCTTAAAAAACTCGCAAGTTCAAGAACTATTTAAAACCGTAAAAATATTTACGTAAAAAAATGGTATAGGCGTTTTGAAAATTTCAACCCCTATTTTGAACCCCTTAGAGATGACTCACAGTAACGTCGAGCTTCGAGGACCAACTAGACGCCGAACGGAACCTATAACCCGAATTTCATCAATTTTTTTTCATGGTAACTAAGAAAAGTGGCCCGTACGGCGTACGGCGTACGGCGGACAGACAGAAATATTTTTATTGCAGTTTTGGATTCTACATACCTTGAAACGTAAACCATCAAATTTTGAGGGGGGGTAAGAATTTTTTTTTCATGCTCGATTCCAATGGTTCATTATTGAAAATAATAAACCAAAATATTTCTGTCTGCCCGCCGTACGCCGTACGGGCCACTTTTCTTAGTTACCATGAATAAAAATTGATGAAATTCAGGTTATAGGTTCCGTTCGGGGTCTAGTTGGTCCTCGAAGCTCGACGTTACTGTCAGTCATCTCTAAGGGGTTCAAAATAGGGGTTGAAATTTTCAAAACGCCTATACCATTTTTTTACGTAAATATTTTTACGGTTTTAAATAGTTCTTGAACTTGGGAGTTGTTTAAGACCACCCGCAGCACCGTACGTCTAGCCGTTCGTTCACAGTAAGGCCCCGAAGTTTTCACCGACAGGCATTTTCGACAGCAGGGTGAATGAAATTGTATACACTCGTCACCAGGGACGCGCTCGATTCAATCAATCAATCAATTTATTCAATCAATCGAGCAATCAATCAATTTTTTCAATTGCAATTGGAATTCACTTAGAATTGTAAAAGTTGGTATACTGAATTGGACTTTAATTTGAATTGGAATTTTTTTCGAATTGCCTAGTTGGCATTGTGCGCTCGTCACCAGGGAAGCGCTCGATTCCATCAATCAATAAATTTATTCAATCGATTTCGAATTGGAATTCATTAATTTGAATTGGAATTCATTAATTGAATTGGAATTCATTAATTGAATTGGAATTCATTAATTGAATTGGAATTCATTAATTTGGAATTCAAATTAATTTGAATTGGAATCCATTTCGGATTGTCTAATTGGCATGGTGCGCATTGGCATCGTCCGAAATGGTTCTGCAATTCTATTGGCCAATGCTGTCTGCGGTTCACATAACATGTATAGACTAGTATTTTCATAATTTGCTTCAGGACAATAGTGTAGGTGAACCTAGCTGTTCTGCTGTATTGAAAAACGAACTTAAGACACATATATAATTAATATAACTAGGACTTATTAATATAACGACTGACCTAAGACTTTCTAGAAACGTAAATTTGGAGCAACCTAAAAAAACCTTAGCTGAGCAGTAGGTGGGGTCTCGGCTTAACCTTGTTGTCGTATATAATGTGTAGGTACCTACTGTGAGTAGGTACAACACCAACTAACATCAGGCTATTTTAAAATGAATCCAGATTATGCTTTGAATGGTTGGGTTTTACGTACCTGTACAGTGTTTCATACGCAACTGTACTACGCGGAGTTTTACATAAATATACCATTTGATGTACCTATACAGTAGGTTGGGTTCATAATGACACTAATGACCATCTACTACTACTCAGAGTTAAAACAATCAGGAAATCAGTTTAGCTAAGCCTGCTATGCAGCATTGGAAATTCGTACGGACTAATATAACGAATGGCCTAAGACTGCCTAGGAATGTAAATTTTGAGCCTCCAACAGCCCGAGTCGGGCAGTAGGACTTTCACGTTGTTGTAAATGTATAGCTGTTCATAGTGTAGGTTCAACAGCAACCACATGAATCCAGATTTTTTTCAAGGTTTTACCACCCACATCGTATTGATCACGAATTCCAATCAAAAAGGTAGAAACTCCCAAGTAGATACCTAAATTCGTGATTTTACTACTGTTTATAGTTATAAAGGGAAATAACAGAGTTGTACTCTGAAGGTGGTAGAACCAAAATCGCAGCACTAATAATCAAAAACACAGATCAATACAGGCCAACCTGCACTCCCATTAGGTATCGGAGTGTCCATATCACTTCTCGCGGTTATTCGGCGGGTAATGCCGAGGCAATTCCAGGAGAAAACGCACAAAAATGTATAGGGTAGGTGGGGGCAAAGACCTGCATGGGGCAAAGCCCTGAATCGATTTTTTTAACAGTCGGCGATTGATTTGAGAACTGGTCACCAGGTAGCAGTTGGGTTTTTGCAACAGGTGTTCAGTTATCAAAGCAAAGGCGTCTGGGAACACTGCAGGCCAAGAAAATGAGATAAATTTATTTTTCACGTTTTTGATGTAATTTTCTTGAAACTTCAGTTCAAAATCGTGCGAGATTGGATTGCACCAAATGCATCAACCAGTTATCGATGAATAGTACTGTAACTAAGCTTTGATGTTGTGGATTAACTTTTGCTTCAATTCGCTTCACGTAACCTTACTGACGCGCCATTCCCAAAAACACCAAGCGGGGCAAGTCCCTGCAGGTTCTTCGGGGCAAGTCCCTGCATCCCTTGAGTGCAAGGCTTTGCCCATTTAGTACTGGAACATATTTTGGCATTGTACCTAACCTTGTTAATAAAATACTTCATTATTTATTATCTATTAAATAGGTGTGTATTACGTTTTAAGAGTAGGTAATACTTACCGCATGGTAGGTACTCGTATGTTCAAGAAATTAAAATAACCTTTAAGGCCAGTTGTGATTTGCAAATTTTCAGAAGGAATTAAACCAATATTTTGTGAGTTTTTGATAACAGTATCTTTTCTGATCGTGGACAGTAGGAAGATACGAGAGGGATAGGCTTGAGGCCATGGAAATGTGGCTGTGGAGAAGAATGACAAGGACAAAGTGGACAGAGCGGAAAAAAAACGAAACGATCATGGAGGAAATAGAAGAGAAGAGAAACATCATGACATCATTAATGAGGAGAAAAGTAAAGCTAGTTGGACACTTACTGAGGCATAATAACTTCATCACCAACATCATTGAGGGGAAAGTAGCAGGAAGACGACCTAGAGGAAGACCAAGAAAATCCTACCTGGAAGACATATACCACCTAATGGGATGCACCTCTTACCATCAGCTGAAGAGGGCTGCAATGGATAGGGACGAATGGCTACACCGACAAGGCGCTGCCTTTAGAAGATGATGATGATCTTTTCTTATCCATGTCCATCTAATTGGGGCGAAGCTATGCACTGCAGGGGTTTGCCCCATCTAATGGGGCAAAGCCCTGCAATTCTTTTTTTTTCTTAAATCAAATTTTTCCGTGGATAATGATTGGAGGTGATTGGTGTTTCCAGTAGTGGAAGGTAAGATCCCTACCTAAAACTCAGGCGTACAATTTTGAGGAAATCTGCTCATGGTTGGTCAGAATGGACAAAAACCCAAAAATTGCAGGGCTTTGCCCCCACCTACCCTAATGTAGTCCAGGAATTAATGTTTAAAGATGAATTTTGTCGAAAAACTACCGCATTCCAACCAATAGCGGACTGACAAGAAAGTATCAGCAGAGCGGGCCTTGGTAGGTATTTAATTAATAGTTTCCCCTTTCATTTACCCTAATTCTCATTTATTTTTCGGTTCGTAACTGCTCCAAACAATTAAAGAAATGTGTAGGTAAGGTAGGTAGGTATGTCTACGTGGCATGAGGTACGACCAGAGCGACGATTCTCCTGATTCAGACAGGTACTCGGAACGATGAGAACACCGTCTAGGTCCCTTATCAGTAGTTTTTGGAAATTCCAGATCGTGTTAACCGCGAAGTTCAATCAAATATGTAGAAACACCTAAATTCGTGATTTTACTACTCTCCTGTTCATAGTTACAGGGAAATATGACTTGAAATAAAGGGAAATAACAGAGTTGTACTTACCCTTAGTAGCGGATGATCTGAGAATGAAGGTGGTAGAACCCAAATCGCAGCACTAATAATGAAAACCACAATCACTGATAATACAGGCCAACCTGCACTCACGTGAGGTATCGGATTTCCCAAATCACTTCTCACGGTTATTCGGCGGATAATACTGAGGCGATTCCAGGAGAAAACACACAAAAATGTATAATCTAGTCCAAGAATTATTGTTTAAAGATGAATTTTGACGAAAAACTACCACCTTGGTAGGTATTTACTTAATAGTTTCTCCTTTCATTTACCTGAATTCTCATTGTATTTTTCGGTTCGTAACTTATCCAGACAATTAACGAAATGTGTATGTGAGGTAGGTAGGTATGTCTACGTGGCATGAGGTGTGCCACCAGAGCAACGATTCTCCTGATGCAGACAGGTACTCGGAACGATGAGAACACAGTATAGGCCCCTTATCAGTAGTTTTTGGAAATTCCAGATCGTGTTAATCACGAAGTTCAATCAAATATGCAGAAACTCCCAAGTAGATACCTAAATTCGTGATTTTACTACGCTCGCGTTTATAGTTATAAGGGAATATGACTTACAATAAAGGGAAATAACAGTGTTGTACTTACCTTTAGTAGCGGATGATCCGAGAATGAAGGTGGTAGAACCCAAATCGCAACACTAATAATCAAAACCACAATCACTGGTCAATACAGGCCACCCTGCACTCACGTGAGGTATCGGAGTGTCCATATCACTTCTCGCGGTTATTCGGCGGGTAATACCGAGGCGATTCCAGGAGAAAACGCACAAAAATGTATAATGTAGTCCAGGAATTATTGTTTAAAGATGAATTTTGACGAAAAACTACCGCATACCAACCAGCAGCGGGCGATCGAGGGACTTACCAGAAAGTATCAGCAGGATGGGCCTTGGTAGGTATTTACTTAACATTTTCCCCTTTCATTTACCTGAATTCTCATTGTATTTTTCGGTTGGTAACAGCTCCAAACAATTAAAGAAATGTGTATGTGAGGTAGGTAGGTATGTCTACGTGGCATGGGGTGTGCCACCAGAGCATCGATTCTCCTGATTCAGACAGGTACTCGGAACGATGAGAACACTAACTAGGTTCCTCTTATAGATGGTTTTTGGAAATTCAAATCAAATAGGTCGAAACTTCCAAGTAGGTAGATAGGTACCTACCTAAATTCATAATTACTATCCTCGACTTTATAAATTATAAAGAAAACGTTACTTACAATAAACCTAAATAGCAAAGTTTTACGGTACCTTTAGTAGTGGACGGTCGGAGAATGAAGGTGGTGGAATCCAAATCGCAGCACTGAACACAATCATCATCGGCGCGGGCCGACAATGCACCCACGTTGGTTTTCGAATTGCCCATATCACTTCTCCCGATTAAATCGGCGGATACCGAGGCGATTCGAGGAGAAAACTCACAATAACACAGTAGAATTTAGTCCTGGAATTATTCTTCTATGATGAATTTGGAATAAAAACTACCACTTACCTACCATCCGTCGCGGGTGATCGGGCCAGACTGACTAATAGTGATGGGTGGCAGGGTGGGGAAGGTGATGTGGCTGGGCGTGGTGGGGTAGGTAGGTATTCACTTGATTTTTATTTATTTATTTATTTATTTATATTTATTTTTTTAAACATTTACCTACCTGAATTTTCATTGTGTTTTTCTTTTCCTAACTGCTTCAAACAATCGAAGAAATAATATACAAGTTACTAATCTATGTGGCACTGGTTGTGCCACGAGGGCATCAGTTCACAACATGATTTAGTTACTTGGAACGATTAAAACACCAACTACACAACTATTGGTGGTTTATGGAACTTCAAGATCGCATTAATGACCAATTCCAATGAAATATATGGAAAATTCCAAGTATTAACCTAAATCTGGAGAGTTTAAGCTCTGGCGGGCAGACCCAGTGCCACGTAGATCGGCAACTTCAATCATTTCGTGGATTTTTTTGGAAAAGGGTAAAAACAGGTAAAGACAAGAAGTCGGGTAAAGTGAAGGGAAAAATAATTAAAGTTACAAGTACCTAAGTGCCTACTTTCCCCTCACCACCACCTTCCCCACCCTGCCGCCCCTCTCTATTAGTCAGTCCCTCGATCACCCACGACGGATGGTAGGTTTGTGGTAGTTTTTCGTCAAAATTCCTCTTTAAACAATAATTCCTGGACTAGATTATTGTGTTTTTGTGTTTTTTCTCGAATCGCCTCGGTATTATCCGCCGATTAACCGCGTGAAGTGATAAGGGCAATCCGATGAATAACGTGTGTGCACTGATTGGCCCGCGTTGATCAGGGGTTGTGTATGCGGATAGTGCTACGAAATGGATTCTACCTTCATTCTCGGATTGTACACACTACTAAAGGTAACGTGCACCTTTGTTATTTTGATTTATTGTAAGTACCTAATATTTCCCTGAATGACTACAAAGTCGAGGGTAACCATCATTAAACATACAGGTAATTATGAAACATTTTAGGTAGTAAAACTACTCAGAGAACCGCAGGGATATGTGCATTTTTTCAAAACTAAATAGGTATTAATTTATTATCTTGTTGCAAACTGATGAGATACGCACTTTCTCCTAGGAGTGATTAAACTATAGCAAATGGTAGGATGTGGAGGTGAAACTGGAGAATCCAAGTCAGGAGATCCGACTTTGGTGGCACAACTAGTTCCAAACTGTTCATTTTCATGATTATTTGGAAATGGTACTGTGATGAATTTAAAATTGCATCACGGTGGTGTGAGGGAAATTGCCCAGGCGGTTATGAGCGAATCACCACCGACATCTGGGATCTTTTTGGAGAGGTGAGAGGTGAGTGGTTGAATTTGCCTAGGCGGTTATGAGCGAATCACCACCGACATCTGGAATCTTTTGGAAGAGGAGGTTGCCTAGGCGGTTATGGGCTGACCACCACCGACATCTAGGTTCTTTTAAGAGGAGGAGAGAGCAAGGTAGAGGAGAGAAGGGAGAGCTGGTTAGAGGAAGTGTCGAATGAAGTAAAAGTCGCAGGATCCGGGGTTTTATAGAAAAGTGAGTCCTCTCCCTCCAACCCCCTGTTGGGGGTTGATGGTGGGGATCCAGGTTGTGTACCCTGGGTCCTGTGGCTTGTCTCCCCACTCGTTTCGTTTATTCACGATCTCCGAGCGGGTGAGTGAGTGGTGGGCGAAAAATGCGAATTTAAATTGACTGACTTTGACTGGTTTTGACTGAATGAATTTGAAAATGGACCGAACTTAACTGGAGACTGGGGTTTGACACATGAGAAGGGAAAAAGAGGAAGGTTGTGTGAACGTCGGGTTCACCACTGTGATGAATTTAAAATTGCATCACGGTGGTGTGAGGGAAATTGCCCAGGCGGTTATGAGCGAATCACCACCGACATCTGGAATCTTTTGGAAGAGGAGGTTGCCTAGGCGGTTATGGGCTGACCACCACCGACATCTAGGTTCTTTTAAGAGGAGGAGAGAGCAAGGTAGAGGAGAGAAGGGAGAGCTGGTTAGAGGAAGTGTCGAATGAAGTAAAAGTCGCAGGATCCGGGGTTTTATAGAAAAGTGAGTCCTCTCCCTCCAACCCCCTGTTGGGGGTTAATGGTGGGGCTCCAGGTTGTGTACCCTGGGTCCTGTGGCTTGTCTCCCCACTCGTTTCGTTTATTCACAGAATCTAACTTTCGTGGTTGAATGTTGGTGAGAACTTAAGTTTACTAGAGGAGTGATCCCTGGAGGGACTCACGACAGGTACGAAGATGAACAGGAAAATACTATGACAAGTCAGGTCAAATGAAACGGGAAAATATGAAGTTCGTTCCTATCTACCAACTCGATCAATGGTTGTGTGTTGTGATTTGGTTTTGTACCACCTTCATTCAAGATTCTACCACTGCTAAAGCTCCGTGCTATGTTATTCGGGTTTATTGTAATATTTTCGATTATTTTTAATGTAATAAATGTCGAGTTGACGTCTTCTTATGCTCATCGCTTAGTGGCCAGTTATGGTATTTTTTCCCTCCACCGCGCCCTAATTGTCGGACTGGAGTCAAATTTCGTACATGCCCTTCCTAGAGCCCAAGCCCAAGTCCTATCCACCCCCGAAACTCCAACCCTTTCTGAGCCCATGAAGAGAGAAATTCGGCATACTCCCATAACTGTATACTTCACCAATAAAAACTAGGTTTGTACTTGAGATTAAAGAGATCGAACTAATCTACGTCACAAAAATATCATTACACTTTTACCGGGTAGTTTTTTTAAATTTTTGGTTTATTATTTTCAATAATGAACCATTGGAATTGAGCATGAAAAAAAAAAAAAAAAAATGCTAACCCCCCCTCAAAATTTGATGGTTTACGTTTCAAGGTACGTAGAATCCGAAAATGCAATAAAAATATTTCTGTATGTCCGCCGTACGCCATACTGGCCACTTTTCTTAGTTACCATGAAACAAAGTAGATGAAATTCGAGTTATAGGTTCCGTTCGGGGTCTAGTTGGTCCTCAAAGCTCGGCGTTACTGTCAGTCATCTCTAAGGGGTTCATAATAGGGGTTGAAATTTTCAGAACGCCGTATCTCGAAAACTTTTGATAGATGGGTACGGTTTTCTTTACGTTATTAAATTTGTCTTGAGCTAAACCATTTTTTGAGACCACCCGGAGCATTGTACGTCCAGCCGTTCGTGTGCTCCAAAAAGCTTCGTCAACACGATCGTGAATCAAACGGTATTAATCCGGCCCGGATATCATCACTAGGGAGCCCCTGATTATAATCATGGATGGCTGTATGAAGTCGAGTTGGTTGTTCTGCGATATTATTTCATTTGATAAGTGATGGACTATTGGATTTTGTTGGTGTACTTGTGAAACTTGAACAAACGTTGAAGTATTATTGATGGGTAAATTATTACACAATGGTCAATTATTACACAACGGCAAATTTTACACAATGGTAAATTATTGCATAACGGTAAATTATTACACAACGGTAAATTATTACACATCTGCAAATTTTTACACAACGGTTCATCTACCAAGAAGGGGCTGGATTTTGTTGATCGGTACTTTTGCAACTTGAACAACCGTTGAAGTATTATTGATGGGCAAGTTATTACACAACGGCTCATTATACTTGACCACGAGGGTATTGACCACAGAAAACAGTTATCTACACAGAAGGGGCATCTATTTCACTCCACGTCAACAATTTTCCTTTAGAACTTCATTATTTGCGTTTCTTTTTGCCGTTTTAGTTACTGTTTGTCATTGGCTGTATTATTTTAGTAACATTTAAATTGTGATTTAGGTAGGTACCTAGTAACGATTACGGGGTTAGGTACTAACCGCTACTACTACTGCGATTCACATAATATGTATAGAGTAGTACATATTATATTATATATACGGGTTATCTATACGGAGAGCTGTGATCTGTAACAGAAGGGTATTCTGTACAAAATAATAAACCGTTGTGCAGATTTTTGCAGCGTTTTTACTTTTAAGCGCCCTCAATTAAAAAAATTCCTCTTATTTTTGAAGACGGACTTCAAACTACCGTCCTTCACTGTTTCTGAATTTGAGTTGTTGGCAGCATTGAGAACCTTCGCCTCTGGAGCTCCGCTCCGCCTCCTTGGGCCAACATCCAATCAGATGTCAGTATACCTAATACATCACTATTTCTTGCCGCATTTTTACTTTTAAGCGCCCTCATTTAAAAAAATTCCTCTTATTTTTGAAGACGGACTTCAAACTACCGTCCTTCCAAGGATTCTGAATATAATTTTTAAAAAAAAGTTGACGAAAGTCCCCCATTGTTGTAGGGGGATAGGCAATCATTGAGTCATCTATAGGTAGGTGTACCTACCTACCTACATCTGGGCGTTTTGGTTTATTATTCTCTGAATAATACACCTATGTAATCGCTCAGCAAAAAATTTTTATAACCCCCCCTCAAACTTTTTTCTTTTCCGTTTCAAGGTGCGTAGATTCAAAAAATGCAATGTCCGTCCGCCGTCCGCCGTACGCCGTCCGCCGTATCACGTGTACAGGCTTCATTTTCGGTCTAAAAAAGTCGTTCTTGCGCACACATGCTCCATTTGGGCCCTAGTTGTGTCCCGAAACTTTTCAGCCCGATCGGAATATACCCAGGGGTGTTGTGAGTGAAAATGTGTGTAAAAATAGGTACTTTTTGCGTTTTAGCAACATGTTGGTAACATGAGCTTTTGAGGTATCGTTTTCCATGTTTTTTCTCCTTGTAGCAACTTCATCAAGAGGTGAAAATTTTGGAAAAAACAAAGAATAGGCACACAATAATAGGGCAGTATCCTCAAAACGAAGTTGAATTGAGAAATAGAACCATCAAGGCAGAAAAGACGTAAAAGGTAAGGAGTTCATTCCTGATGGGCGAGCGGCGACCCGTATCCTCGCGCCTTGGCCTCATGTCGACACTCCAAGGGGGAGAGAGAGCGAGAGGCCGGTTTCATTTAACAGAAAATTGAAAACGTTTCGTCACGCGAGTCCCACCGTCCTCAGCCCCCGCGCGAAAAATCTTCGGAACTCTTTCGGTGAAACGTTCAAAAGTGATTAATCAACCGAGAAACCAGCGGGTCACCAATCTATCGTTTTTCCCTTTTGTTTACTGGACACGGAAAGTCGTCAAAGGTTTCGCTGATTGATTCATGGGGGAGTGTCACGTCACATTTTGGCGATAAATGGCTCGAAAAAGCATAGAGATTTGTCGAGGTTTTCATGATAATTTCATCTTCGAGTTTGGAAAACTTTGAGAAAAAGTCAAAGCTACTTGCCACACCTCACTTAATTTTCAAACCTACTTCGAAAGATGAGAACCTGTATGCTTACGGTATACCTGGCTTTATGGTTTTCTTTATGGCGATAACGAAGGACATAAACAAACCTCTGTCTGTCTTTCAAATGTTTCTCGAACTACTTTAAACGTCATCCAAATTCATTCTTGGGAAGGAAATGTCTGACCAAAGATATCTTCTTGGTGATTTCTGGCTCAAAGTTAAGTCAGACTGTAGATCCGAAGCGCTCACAGCAAAATTTGCTGATTTGCTTCTTCCTGACAACTGAATCAAGCACATGCAAAGCTGTCGATGTTTTATTACCTACTATACGCTGATGATAATTTAATTCTCGAGTTGGAAAAACCTAATTGGACACATACATATAACGTATATGTATTGAAAAACGCTGCAAAGTCGTTGTCACATGGGTTTATTACTCTATTGGACATACCTCACAAATTTGGTTGTTCATTTATTGTTTCATTCATGTGAAATAATTTAAATAGCTATTCCTGATGGTTTCTACGAATTTTGGCCCCCAGAAACACTAACTATGGTATCCAGTTTTTTTAAACAAAAAAAATCATCTTTGATCATTGATTAGTGCCACTTAATTGTCTTGATTCACATGTTGATACTACTTCTAGTGTTATTATACAAATTTATGGAGATTTCAGACAATTTCCCAGGTTTTTGAATCATAAAAAATGAATTTTGAGAGCCGAAATTTCGGTAAAACCTTAATTCTTCATTCTTTGGTCAAAATAAACTTCATATTCGGTCTTCCCCCCCCTAAAAAAACACCGAAAACGATGCCTCACAAGCTCATGTTCTCTAAAAATTAAAATTTAAAAAAAAACACGAAAAAACCCCAATTTTCCCTCCATAACACCACTAGATGTATTCCGATCGGGCTGCCGAGCTTCGGAGCACAACTAGGGCCCGAACGTGTTCCCAAATGGGGACTCAAACTTTTCTGAAAGAGCGACATCAATTCATCGAATTTCGTTACCTCCCTTTTGTGGTAAGCCATCTTGTAATGTGGGATAAACACAAAATAAATGCACCTTTTGCTTACCACTAATTTATTGAATACACAAAGCTTTTCACTCAACTTCTGAGCATCATCAGGTAAACTCACATAAACACCGATAGAAGTGAAACCTCCCACAAACTTCCTACCCTGACTTGGCATGTTATACAATTTCTGTCTACACCTGTTGTTATGGAGGGAGGACTTCATAAGTCTGCCCAATTGCACCCTACATTAACTTATTGCACAGAAGGTATTGCTGTATCTTTTTATCTAAATTATAGTAGGTACAATGTATTGTTTGTGTAGGTACTTTTTTTTTAAAAGGTACCTACTCAAACAATACATTGTACTATAATTTAGATAAAAAGATACATCAATACCTTCTGTGCAATAAGTTAATGTAGGGTGCAATTGGGCAGACTTATGAAGTCCTCCCTCCATAACAACAGGTGTAGACAGAAATTGTATAACATGCCAAGTCAGGGTAGGAAGTTTGTGGGAGGTTTCACTTCTATCTGTGTTTATTTGAGTTTACCTGATGATGCTCAGAAGTTGAGTGAAAAGCTTTGTGTATTCAATAAATTAGTGGTAAGCAAAAGGTGCATTTATTTTGTGTTTATCCCACATTGAAAGAGCGACGTTTTTAGACCAAAATTTAACGTAATTTTAAAGCTGAAACCTCGTCAGAACCTCAATTCTACACACTCGTTCGAAGTCGACTTCATGTTCGGTTTCCTCGTCCTAAAAAACATGTAAAACGAGCTCATGTTACTAAAACACCAAAAAACCCTATTTTTACACCCATTTTTCACCCATAACACCCCTGGGTGTATTCCGATCGGGGTGCAAAGTTTCGGGACTCGACTATATAAAAAATGTCTGCTGAGCGAATACATAGGTGTATTATTCACAGAATAATAAACCAAAATGGAAAATGGTGGACCTCTCTTTTTGACATTTTCAAATCCGAATAGGAGATGGGCGCCCATTAATTCTTTAAAAGGCGACAACACGAAAATCCCGATGGTCAAATTTGCTCTTAAAGGACTAGGAACGTCAACTTGATTCATTCGTTGCTGGTGACACTCACCGTCCTGGTACACAGAAGATAATGGATGTATAATTATCAATGTCTGATGTGGTTCCGTGTAGCTGCTTGGAACAGTTGGATGGACAACGTCGAGTTGTTGAGAACTCCAGGGACTCCAGCTCTGGGTACCAACAGCCTCTGGGAAACATGATCTTCAGAAGATTGAAAAAGGGTTTAATGGAACGAGTCCCCGTTGTCGCCGGTTCTATAGGTAACGGTCTTCTCTTCGGTTATGTAATTTTTCTTTGAGACGCTAGACATTGCGAAATTGCCACATTGAATCGACCAACCAACGTTAATGATATTTATAAATTATTGGTTTTAGTAGGGCGGTTGCTGCACTTTCAACTGTTTAAAAGGATAATTCGGTGTTTTACTTTCATGTTCCTATTATATATTATATAGGAACGAAGTGTGGTGATACCTTCAAAAAAAAAAAAAAAAACGGTAGACCTACGGTTCTACAGTCAGATCATTTAATAACCATTAATTTTACGCCATTTTTTTCCTCAAAAATTTTTTTTAAATATTTATTTCGCGACAAATGTTCAATCCGCGTCTATACATACTTCCCAAACGTTCTTGCTTTTATCTGCTGGCATAACTAAATATGTTAATCTCGTCTCCTTATTATATCGTGACGTGACGGTCGTGAAAATCGATCGCGGAACTTCTAAACGTGAAGATCGGTCGCAAAGGTGCGACCAAATTATAAAATTATAAAATCAATAAAACATCCGAATATGTTGCCATAGTAACCAAGCAATTTCGCCGTGACGTGACGGTCGGGGAAAAAAATGGAAACGTCCTGTTAATCATTATTAAATGATAATAGTTGTCGTGAGTCCCTCCCGGGAACACTCCACTACAACCTTAAAGCTCTCACCAATATTCCGATGTAGAAATTACCTTCCGTCAATAAACATCTGAGTGGGGAGACAGGCGACAGAATCCGGGGGACACAACCTGGTGCCCCACTACCAGCTCCCAGCAGGGAGCTGGAGGGAGAGGACTTCAAGTCCTATATAATCCCGGATCCTGGAGCTTTAGCTTCATTCGACACTTCCTCTAACCAGCTCTCTCTTCTCTCTCTACCTTCCTCCTCCCAGATGCCTGGTGGTATCCGCCGCTCTGGGAATTCACCTCCTACCTTCTCCTCTTGTCTACATCGGTGGATTACCGCCGCCTAGACAAGCACCTTCCTTCCTTCACCCACATCGGTGGATTACCGCCGCCTGGGTGAATTTCCTTCCTCTCGTCTACATCGGTGGATTACCGCCGCCTAGACGAGATTCCTCCCTTCACTCACATCGGTGGATATCCGCCGCCTGGGTGAATTTCCTTCCTCTCACCTACATCGGTGGATTACCGCCGCCTAGGTGAAATTCCCCTCGCTCTCATCTATTCACTCCTTCACGCCACCGTGATGATAATTTTAAATTCATCACAGTGGTGAACCCGACGTTCATCCAACCTTCTACCTTCTACCTTCTTACCACCTCATGTGTCGCCCCAGTCTAGTTCGGTGTCCCGCATTTTAAATTCACATTTAAAATAGTCAGTTTAAATTCGCAATTTTTGGCCCACTCACAACCACACAACTATCCGCCGCATCCAGCCCCGCCGCCGCTCATTGCGAATTTTCAAATTCAACCGCTCAAATTTGAATTTTGTTCACAGCCACCATGGACCCGAACTCGCCATCACCGCCGCTCCTCCGGCCGTCCCTACTGCAGCCGCCGACCACTGCGACTTCTGACGCAACCGACAACCCCTTCACACGCCTCTCACCACCCGGCTCCACCGCATCCGCCACCGCCGCTGCCGCCGCCGCTGCAGCTGCCGCACACGCCGCCGCCGACGTCACGACGGCCTCTGCGTCGTTCCCGCTGTCGCTACCCCCCTTCTACACGCACGACCCCGCACTCTGGTTCTTCCAGGTCGACGCTGCGTTTTCTGCCGCCAACATCCGCAGCCAGCGTACCCGCTACTCACGCATCATCTCCCTGTTACCATATGAGATCCTCCTGCAGACTTCTGACATCTCCCCCGACGCCACGGCCGCCTACGACGACCTCCGCTGCCGCCTCATCAACTTATACCAGCCCTCCAAGATCGCACGTGTCGCAGCGCTGTCCCAGCCCCAACACCTCGGCGATTTGAAACCTTCCCACCTGTACCGTCGCCTACGTCATCAACTACACGACGTCGTGACGGCCGACATCGCTCGGACGTTCTGGCTGCGGGCCCTCCCCCACCCCATCCAGATGGCGCTCGCCAGCCACCTCGACGGACCGGACGAGCCGCTTCTCCGTCTGGCCGACACGGTCTACGACCTCGCCGCAGCCGCCAGCGTCACGGAGGTCGCCGCACCCCGCTTCCCCACCCCACGCAGGGACCGGTCGCCATCTGAAGAGCGCCGCCGGCCCCCCTCCCTCCACCGGCGCCGCTCCCTCTCCGCCGATCGCCGGCCGATCCCCTCCTCCGACCACCGACGCCAGCGCTCGGCCGACCGCCGCACCGTCTCCCCCTCCCGGCAACAGAGAGGGAGGTCCCCAAAAACGGCGCCCCACTCCAACTCCACGCGCCCCACCAGGACCTACCTCCCGACGGACCCCCCCCACCGATGTTTCTACCATGTGAACTTCGGTGGGGAGGCCCGCAAATGCCAGCCCCCCTGCTCCTACTCCTCCAAGCAGGGAAACGCGGACGCCCGCCGGTAAATCCGGCGGGCCCCCCTCCTCGCCAACACGGGGGGGACCACCACCAACCCCCCCCCGCCCGCATTCACACCACCTCCACCTCGCCTCGCTACCCCTCCTACGCCGCCGCCACGGCTGCCAACCTTCCGGCCACCACTAGCGCCGCCGCTCCCGTTCCCCCACCCCGGAACGGCCCCTCCAAGCCCGCCTCCAGGGCAGCCAACCCCCCGGCCGCCGCCTGCGCCGCCACTCCCGTTCCCCCACCCCGGAACGGCCCCTCCAAGCCCGCCTCCAGGGCAGCCAACCCCCCGGCCGCCACCTGCGCCGCCACTCCCGTTCCCCCACCCCGGAACGGCCCCACCAAGCCCGTCCCCAGGGCAGCCAACCCTCCGGCCGCCACCAGCGCCGCCGCTACCGTTCCCCCACCCCGGAACGGCCCCTCCAAGCCCGCCTCCAGGGCAGCCAACCCGCCGGCCGCCGCTAGCGCCGCCGCTACCGTTCCCCCACCACGGAACGGCCCCTCCAACCCCGCCCCCAAAACATCCACCCCTCCGGCCGCCACTCGCGCCGCCACTACCGTCCCCCCTCCCCGGAACGGCAAAAAATCACCCCGCGTCTCCTTCGCGGGGGAACAACCACCACCATCGCACCCACCCATCACCTCGGACGAACCAAGCCCCCCCCCTCCGACGGACTCCAACACCTCGCCAATTTTGCCTCACTCCGCCCCAGCTCATCAACGCCTGTTTCTGAAGTGTTCCAAGACGCACGTCCCCTTCCTCGTTGACACAGGGGCGGCGCTCTCTATCTTCCCCAATAACATACTACGGCGACAGGCGCGTTGTTACCGGCAACTCCTCTACGCCGCCAACGGTACTACCATCCCCTCGTACGGGACGTACCGCTCATCAATTCATATGAGCGGGCTCGCGTACGAGTGGGAATTCACCGTGGCGGACGTAGAGAAAGCTATCCTGGGGGCCGATTTCCTCGCATATTTCGGCCTCCAGGTAGACGTCCGTAACGCGCGCCTGCTCGACCCCTCCACCCAGAAACCCATCCCCGGGTTCATACATGCGGTGGACCGACCCCCCTCCAAATTTGAACAGCTCCTCCTCAACTACAAACCCCAGCGCCGCCCCTCAGCCCACATCTCACAGACCCAACACTTCATCGAAACCTCTGGCCCCCCAATATCCGCGAAAGCCCGACGCCTCCACCCCCTCCAACTCTCACAGGCCCGCAAGCATTTCGACCTCCTCATCAAGGACGGCATTATCCGTCCCTCCAAATCCCCGTGGGCTTCTCCACTACATATTGTGCAGAAGCCTAACGGGGATATCCGCCCATGCGGCGACTACCGCCGCCTCAATGCCCGTACAACCCCAGACCTTTACAACGTCCCGCACCTCAGGGATTTCTCCTCCCACCTGCACAACACCACCATCTTTTCTACACTCGACATCTCCCGTGCCTTCCATCACATTCACATCTACCCCCCTGACGTTCCTAAAACAGCTATCATCACCCCTTTCGGCCTGTTCGAGTATGTCAAAATGGGTTTCGGCCTCCGTAACGCTGCCCAAACATGGCAGCGTTACATGGATAACATACTACGAGGCCTGCCCTTCGTCTTCTGTTTTTTGGACGACGTACTGATCGCTTCCCGAAACCCAACCGAACACCTCGCACACCTGACACAAGTACTTGACATCTTCGCGGCCGAGGGCCTCACAATTAACACTCCAAAGTGCGTCCTCGCCCAGCCCTCCGTCCGCTGCCTCGGCCACCAGGTCTCGTCCGAAGGAATAAAACCCCTACCAGACAAGGTTCACACCCTCACCGATTTCCCACGTCCCAACACTGTCTCAGAACTCCGCCGTTTCCTGGGTATGCTGAACTTTTACCGTAGACACATCAAACACGCGGCACAACACCAACAACCACTCATACACGCTATCCCACAACCGGCTAAAAAAAACGATAAACGCCCCATTTCATGGACCCCCGCCCTCACTACCGCCTTCCACCAATGCAAACAGGACCTAGTTGACGCCGCTCTATTGGCCCATCCCGATCCCCACGCCCCACTCTCCATCACCACAGATGCGT
The DNA here is from genome assembly GCA_954871275.1 of Leptopterna dolabrata. NCBI lineage: Eukaryota > Metazoa > Arthropoda > Insecta > Hemiptera > Miridae > Leptopterna > Leptopterna dolabrata. The sequence goes on along the minus strand of OX940986.1, from coordinate 6,436,888 downwards.
CCGACTGGGCCATCGGGGCAGTACTCCACCAACACAACGGCGCCACCCCCCAACCTCTCGGCTTTTTCTCCAAAACTCTGTCCCCCACACAAAAAAATTACTCCACCTTTGACAGAGAACTCCTCGCCATCCACGAAGCCATCAAACACTTTCGTGACTTCGTGGAGGGCAGGCAGTTCTCTGTCATAACCGACCACAAGCCCCTCACCCACGCCCTCCTCCAAAATCGAAAATCAGCCTCCCCCCGTCGCCTCCGGCAACTCGAATTTATCGGACAATTCACGTCCGATATTCGTTATTTGCCGGGGGCCGACAACTGCGTTGCCGACGCCCTCTCCCGCCCCACCCCTGCGCCGGTGGCGGAGCTACTGCCCTTTCCCTCCCCGCAAACCCTCAAAAGCCATCAAACTCCTACCTCCGATCCCGCTCTTTCCCATCTCATCTCCGCCTCAAAATTGGAACAGCTGCCTCCCCTAGACCTCTGGTGCGACGTATCGGCCGACACACCGCGCCCGTACGTCCCGCCGGAGCTGAGGAGGCAGTTGTTCCTACACTACCACTCCCTCCATCATCCCGGCATCCGGGCAAGCCGGGACCTCATCAAAACGCGGTACTTCTGGCCCCATATGAACACGGATATACGTACCTGGGTTCTAGGGTGCCAGAAGTGCCAGCAATTCAAGGTCTCGGCTCACCCGCATGTACCTCCTCAACCTATCCCCGATTCTCTCCCGTGGGAACACGTCCACATGGATCTGGTCGGCCCCCTTCCCCCCTCCGAGGGGAAGAGGTATTGCCTCACCATGATCGACCGTGCGACAAATTGGGTAGAGTGTATCCCACTCGCCCACATTACCGCGGACGCCGTCGCCGCGGCCTTCCTCACTCAATGGATCAGCCGCTACGGTTGTCCGCGGACACTCACGGTCGATCAGGGGAGGCAATTTGAATCAGCCCACTTTGCCGACCTCCTCCGTTCCCTCGGGATTCAGAAAATCCGCACCACTCCCTATCACCCCCAATCCAACGGGAAAATAGAGCGGTGGCACTCGGTCCTCAAGCAAGCCATCTCCACATCAGCCACTTCCCCTTCATGGACCAAAACCCTCCCCTACGTTCTACTTAGCCTCCGCACTTCCGCCCGTCCTTCCGACAACACAAGTCCCGCACAACACGCATTTAAAGACCCCATTCGGTTGCCGGCCGACATTTTCCCTCCACACAACACCCCGTCCATTAACAGGGAACCGTTACACACCTCAACACCGACAAACGACACCACTTACCCAAAACGCTTTTACACTTCCACGCATATGTACTTGAAAGAGCCCGGCATGCATAAAACCTTTCAGCCCCTTTATGCCGGGCCCTTTCAAGTCATCCGCACAACACCGACCACCGCGACCCTGCTAATGGACGGGAAACCCCACACCGTCCCTTTCGCCCGCTGCAAGCCCGCCCCTGTTCTCCCTCAACCTACATCCACTATCAGTCTCCCGCCGTCTGTTTGCAATGCAACACCTCTCTCCTCCGAATCTGTCTCCCCCGTCGCCGTTTCCGGATTTCGATTCGGATCCGGAAATGGCGGCGATACTCCGGGACGTGTACGTCCCGGACCCGCTCTCCCCCCTACCCCCTTCGCCCGGACCTGCTGCATCGCTTCGGTTTTTCCCGCGAAGGATTTCCGGACTTCCTCCCCGGCCCCGGCGGTGGAAGTACCCCCAGTGGCGCATACTGCGCGAATTTCGCGCAGCAAAAGCCACCGGGGTACATCCCCCCTACGTCCCGTCCGACCCCCTTATCGATCCACTCCTCCACCAACTTCATTTAACCCTGCTTATGCCACCCCCACCACCCCTTCCAAACATCAAAACCCCCGTCCTCAACGAACCCCCGCCCCCCAAATTTCAACAACCCCCGCCCCCCAAATTTCAACAACCCCCGCCCCCCAAATTTCAGCCCCCTCTCACTCCCCCATTTTTCTCCATTTTCGACCCCCCAATTTTAAATTCAACCCCACAAACACCCCAGCCCACCAAACCTACAACACCCCCTCTTCCCCCACCGCCGCCGGGGATATCCGTAATAGCCTCCGCCGGGACGAAAAGGTCCGGGCGCCGCAACAGACGACGGGAGCGTCCCTCGCCCCGCGTCCCGGCGGCCAAGTCCCCCGCCCCGCTCTGAGAAATCACGGCGGGGCCTTGAGATTTCGGGACAGTGCTTGTGTTTCATTATCCCACACGCACTGGACCGAACCTCACAGCCCCGCCGTGGCCACTTCGTCGCAGCGGGCATCATCAACACCCACCCACACACTACACCCACCTTTTCACAACACACACACACTCAACACACTGAACCACACACAGCCCACACCCAGGGAACGGCGGATCTCGCAACCCCGCTCAATTTTGTCTCCCCTGACACCGTACCAAAAATTTGTACATACCTGTAAATACCTGTACATACCTGTAAATGTTTCCTGTAAATACCTTGCACCTGTAAATATCTAATGTAAATACCTAACATACTATCCTCATCATCATCGAACTCACCACCTTTGTAAATATTGTCACCTCATCAAATTTTTCATCACACCCTCTTTGTACATATGTTTCCCACCATCGTCTTACATCTACTTATGTCCTACATCTACTTACATCTACTTATGTCTTACACCTACTTATGTCTTACACCTACTTACACCTACTTATGTCTTCCATCTACTTACATCTACTTAGCTACTTAAGTCTCCTTATGCCTACTTCTGTCTACTTATGTCAACTTATACCTACTTATTCTACTACTTGTATGTCACCCTAGCTTTAAGACACCTCCGGTCACTCTTCTGCCTTCAGCACTACCATTGTTTGTTTCAGCCTTCAGCTCCTGTATCCTTGCGCCTTCAGCTCCCCTTTTTGTTTCCGCAGCCCTCAGCCACTGTCAACTTGAGCCTTCAGCTACCTCAATCATTGGTTCGAACTGGGGGGACCTCTGTCGTGAGTCCCTCCCGGGAACACTCCACTACAACCTTAAAGCTCTCACCAATATTCCGATGTAGAAATTACCTTCCGTCAATAAACATCTGAGTGGGGAGACAGGCGACAGAATCCGGGGGACACAACCTGGTGCCCCACTACCAGCTCCCAGCAGGGAGCTGGAGGGAGAGGACTTCAAGTCCTATATAATCCCGGATCCTGGAGCTTTAGCTTCATTCGACACTTCCTCTAACCAGCTCTCTCTTCTCTCTCTACCTTCCTCCTCCCAGATGCCTGGTGGTATCCGCCGCTCTGGGAATTCACCTCCTACCTTCTCCTCTTGTCTACATCGGTGGATTACCGCCGCCTAGACAAGCACCTTCCTTCCTTCACCCACATCGGTGGATTACCGCCGCCTGGGTGAATTTCCTTCCTCTCGTCTACATCGGTGGATTACCGCCGCCTAGACGAGATTCCTCCCTTCACTCACATCGGTGGATATCCGCCGCCTGGGTGAATTTCCTTCCTCTCACCTACATCGGTGGATTACCGCCGCCTAGGTGAAATTCCCCTCGCTCTCATCTATTCACTCCTTCACGCCACCGTGATGATAATTTTAAATTCATCACAATAGTTGTTCGAGAAAACCATGGAATCATGTTCAGAAGTGCTTAATTAAAACGGGTTTCTAGACGGTTTTCCGCTTGATGTCGCCCAGGAACTTCAAATGGTCATAACTTCATGAAAATACGTTCTTTCTTTTTGGGTTTTGTTCAGCTCGTTGAACTCATCAGTTTGAGATGAGAACGAGCTTTATAGGTGGAAAAGTAAGGTAGTTGGGTTTTCTACTTTTTCGATTTTCAACGGTAACTGACGTAAAAATTGACATAAATTGGTGCGGTTGGTACCAAAATGTCCGGTAGGATGTCCAGATCATGCCTATTGATTTTGAGCTCGATCTTATTTGGTTTGGCTAGTTGACAGCGAAAAATATTTCAGTGGGTCCAGCATTTTCTATTCTACCCATGCCGGCATTGAAAATGAGTCTAACAATTCATATGGAACTATCAAAGTATTATTCCTGGTTGATACTCCAAATCTGAACTCATTTCAACGATATTTAAGGTTGTTATGTGCGTTTCAAGTATTTCACGTTTGCGCATGCGCAGACGAAACGATTTCCATGTTTTTGAAACGGAACTATCTGCGATCCAACCCGCGTCTACCCTCAAAATTTCAGTTCTCTACTACTATTTTTCGCGTAGTTAATAGCGTTACAAGGAAATGGTCAACATTTCATGTTCGCACATGCGCAGACGAAAGTTACAGTACGATTCCAGTGAAATTCGTATGGAACTATCAAAGTATCATTCCTGATCGACCTTCCAAGTTTGAACTAGTTTCAACTATACTTGAGGTAGTTATGGGCGTGTCAAGTATTTCACGTTTGCACATGCCCAGGCGAAAGTTACAGAATTTTTTCAATTATTTTGGTATGGGATCATCTGTGACCTAACCCGCACCTATCCCCCGAATTTCAGCCCATTTCGACCATTATTTCGGGTATTTATGGGCGTTACAAGGAATTACCACAAACAACATGGACGGACAGACAGACACGGAACCAAAAATGTTCCTCGATGTCTGAAACGCAAAATGGTAATGGAAATTTTCATTTTGGAGGACATGAATTTTTTTAAACTCAAACACGAATCCAAGGCTTCCCTACGTTCGGTAGTGAGGAAGCAAAATTCTAATCATGTAGTGAATAAGTGCACTAAATAAGTGAATTTACTGTGTGTGAATTGACCTTTTCCTCTGTTGCGTAACGTAAAGCAGTGAAATAAATTTTGCTTCCTCACTACCGAAGGTAGAGAAGCCTTTGATTCGCGAATGACTAAAAAAATTGATGTCCTCCAAAAAGAAAATTTCCACAACCATTTTGCGTTTCAGACATCGAGGAACGTTTTTGGTCCCGTGTCTGTCTGTCTGTGGTAATTCCTTGTAACGCCCATAACTACCCGAAATAATGGTCGAAATGGGCTGAAATTTGGAGGGTAGGTGCGGGTTGGGTCCCGTAAAAAAAACATTGGAAAAGTACTGTAACTTTCGCCTGTGCATGCGCAAACGTGAAACGCCCATAACAACCCTAAATATAGTTGAAAAGAGTTCAAAATTGGAGGATCGATTAGGAATAATCAAAGTAACTATCAAAGTATTATTCCTGATCGACCCTCCAAGTTTGAACTAGTTTCAACAATACTTAAGGTAGGTATGGGCGTTGCAAGTATTTCACGTTTGCCCAGACGAAAGTTACAGAATTTTTTCAATGATTTTGGTATGGGACCATCTGTGACCTAACCCGCACCTATCCTCCGAATTTCAGCCCATTTCGACCATTATTTCGGGTATTTATGGGCGTTACAAGGAATTACCACAAACAACATGGACGGACAGACAGACACGGAACCAAAAATGTTCCTCGACGCCTGAAAAGCAAAATGGTAGCGGAAATTTTCATTTTGGAGGACATACCTTTTTTTTTCTACTCAATTACGAATCCAAGGCTTCTCTACCTTCGGTAGTGAGGAAGCAATAATGGTTGTTCTTGTTTAAAAAGAAACATCTTTGTGATGGGAACAATACTACAAGAAGAATGAAACTTTGCTACTTTGAGGTCACCTAAACTTAATATAATATTTAACATAAGGTCACCTATACCTTAATATAAGGTCACCTGTACCTTAATATAGGTCATCTGTATTGATGGTGTCTTAATATAAGGTCACCTATATATACCTTAATAAACCTTAGTATAATTAAAGTCACCAGTAATATTCTGTCCTCAAGTGTGATTGATGTCCTCAAGTATCTGCCTCCTGTTGGCAGATATAGACAGTGAAGTGTGGTGAAAATGTGGAAAAACTACTATGATTTAGGCGCTGTGTATGGTGCTCTGTTTGGTGTTTGGAGAGGTAATAATATGAGTTGTGTGGGTGTGTTATTGACTGGTGAAACGTCGAAAAAAGAGTAAGCGCTGACGGGCTGTGGTGCTTCCACAATGCAGATGTATAGCGCAGAAATAAAACTTTGAGAATCTTGGATTAACAGCTACGTAACCGTTGTATGATATTGGTTGAACACTTCTAGCATGTGAAAGAAAGCGTTTCTACGACAATGTCCGTTCCTACAGGTAATTCATGGTGATGTGATCATCATTGTGCTTGCTGTGGAACACTTTAGTCGTGTAGTGTTAAGCTAACCCATTTTATCAATTTTCGCGTTTACTGGTCACGACTTCCTCACCCTAATACACCTTGGGTAAATTGAAGGTAGCGGTAAAAGGGGCAGTATGAATCAAGAGACGATTTCCGATTCGTCACCGTCTCGAAAATCCAGTTAGTTTCTTAAGGTCTTCTGAGTTTGAAGAGTTAGGCCTCAGGAATATCCCAAGGACCTTCCAGGTTTTATAGAAGGTGGGGAAAAATGCAATAGCTCTCCAGGAGTGAGAGGCGGTCCCATAGGCTGTTCCCCCCCACTTCCAGTTGTTGGCCGAAGTCTGAATGGCACCTGCTAATCCGGAACATCGCTGTGGAGAATGCAACCGAACAACGAACCCCCGGGGGGCTGTGGAAGGCCCCCAGGGTCCACAGTTCCGATGGAAAATCTTCTGGGGTGAATTATAGTCTTCACTGTGTTTGTTGTGTTTGTACGAATTGAAAGTTACAGTCATAAATAAAGAAGAACCTCCTGTATGCCTAGAAGACACGATAACAAACGTGTAATTGGATTGGCATTATTTTTACTGGCATCTGGCACCGATGAGTGCCGTGAACCACTTGGCACTTCATCAAGTTCACCAAAAACATTTGAGAGTTCCTCAGTCCAGAATAGACGCCAAACACTTTTTCTTCCTCAGGCACCACTCTAATGGTGAGATCCCACGCCTATCCATCTCTCAAGTCGTACGAACCAAAATGAGCAGGCTTTTGCTTCCTCTGACGTCTGTGGTAAATTCTGCAGGCCGAACGAGTAGAGCCACATAATTTCTGGCCAGTGACGTTAAAATCAGATCTTTTCCGGATTTTGCACCTCCATGCTAGCGCAGCTTATCTCTGGTGCCGTCGTACCAGAAATTAAACGTTTGCCAATTCGAGTAGGCAGTACAGCTTCCTCACTTGAATCACATGAACGTATAGAATAGTTGGGTAGTTTCGTTTTGATACGGGACGATCTGCGATCCAACCCGCGTGTACCCTCAAAATTCCCCCTCTCTACGACTATTTTTCGCGTTTTTAAAAGTTTTACAAAAAAATTGTCAATACCTACTAGCAGTCATCGTGCGCAGACGAACGTTGCAGCGATTCCAATGAAATTCATATGGAACTGTCAAACTGTTATTCCTGATCGGCCCTCCAAATCTGAACTCATTTCAACGATATTTAAGGTAGTTATGGGCGTTTCAAGTGTTTCACGTTTGCGCATGCGCAGACTAAACGATTTCCATGATTTTGAAACGGACCATCTGCGATCCAACCCGCGTGTATCCTCAAAATTTTAGCTGTCTACGACTATTTCTCGCGTAGTTAGAAGCGTTACAAGGAAATGGTCAACATTTCATGTTCGCGCTTGCGCAGACGGAAGTTACAATACGATTCCAGTGAAATTCATATGGAACTATCAACGTATTATTCCTGGTGACCCTCCAAATCTGAACTCATTTCAACGATATTTAAGGTAGTTATGGGCGTTTCAAGTGTTTCACGTTTGCGCTTGCGGAGACGAAACGATTTCCATGATTTTGAAACGGACCATCTGCGATCCAACCCGCGTGTATCCTCAAAATTTCAGCTGTCTACGACTATTTCTCGCGTAGTTAGAAGCGTTACAAGGAAACCGTCAACATTTCATGCTCGCGCTTGCGCAGACGGAAGTTACAATACGATTCTAATGAAATCCATATGGAACTATCAACGTATTATTCCTGGTCGACCCTCCAAATCTGAACTCATTTCAACGATATTTAAGGTGGTTATGGGCGTTTCAAGTATTTCACGATTGCGCTTGCGCAGACAAAACGATTTCCATGATTTTAAACGGGACCACCTGCGATCCATTCGGCGTGAACCCTCAAAATTTCAGCTCTCTACGACTATTTCTCGCGTAGTTAGAAGCGTTACAAGGAAACTGTCAACATTTCATGTTCGCGCTTGCGCAGACAAAAGTTACGTTACCATTCCAATGAAATTCATTTGAAATTATCGAAGTATTATTCCTGATCGGCCCTCTAAGTTTCAACTCATTTCAACAATATTTAGGGTAGTTATGGGCTTTTCAAGTATTTCACGTTTGCGCATGCCCAGACGAAAGTTACAGTACCTTTTCAGTGATTTTGCTTCCGAGTCTGCGAAGCAGCGGAAGCCTTGTGTTCACTTTCGTGAGCCAAAAAATTTTTGTCTTCAGAAATCAAAATTTCCACTTGCATTTTGCGTTTCAAAGCCTACTGAACAAATTTGGTTCCGTGTCTGTCGGTCTGTGGGTCTGTGAGTCTGTCCGCATTTCCTTGTTACAGCCATAACTTCCACGATTTTGGATTGATTCAGCTCAAATTTTGAGGGATGGTGCGGATAAGGCCCCTTGAGGTCCCATACAAATTTCAACATGATTGATACAGCGGTACGCCCTGCGCATGCGCTAACGTTAAATTCAACAAACACGCATAACTTTCACAATTTTCATTCAATTTCGCTCAAATTTTCAAGGGTTGTTTGGACAAGGCCTAGTGAGTTCCAGTATGAATTTCAGCATGATCGGACCCTCGGTGCGCTCTGCGCATGCGCTGGCGTGAAATAGATTGAATTTCCTTGTTACAGCCGTAGTAACCAAAGATTTCACCCAATTTCAATGTAATTCTCAGGGATTAAGCGGGTAGGGCCCATTGAGGTCCCATATAAATTTCAACATGATAGAGCAAGCGGTTCGCCCTGCGCATGCGCTAACGTGAAATTCTTCAAACACGCATAACTTTCGCAATTATGTATAATGGACGTAATGTATTATGGACGTAATGTTATGTAATATGTATATTTCATGTAATGTAATGTTATGTAATGTAATGTTATGTTATGTTATGTTATTTTGCTTCCGAGTCTGTTCTATTTTATAATGGGTCACTCTGATTGTGACGAGGAAGCTCCTGTGCCATCACCTTGGCAGTGTATTTTTTATGGGACCATCTGTGACCCAACCCAGTCGAAGTCAGCTTAACCTAGTAGGTTATTTACTTTAATTATTATACTCGTATTTTCCCTCATTGCCATTACCAGCAACTGTAACAGTGAATGCTAGAAATGGTCTTTATCGTTCAGAATTGGGGGATTTCGTCGAATGAATTTTGACGAAGTAAACATTACAGGTTACGTGTTTGAAGTGAAACCTCCTCGGTGTCTGATATATGAAAGGCAGCGTAACATCAACTCGAGTCCGGGGCCCTCGCACAATCGATAGGATCCACTATCGGGGAGTTTGTCTCGGGTAAACTTCGCTAACTTGGAAGAGGCTCCTTTGACAAATGGGAGCGGGGAACGGAACAGCCGTGCAAGGAGGGAAATCAGGTTGCGGAACTCGCCTCGTATATAATATACCTACCGCTACCAGAAGGCCGTCATATACCGGAACAAGGGAAATCACACGAACTGAAGCGCGTGCAACGAGTGTTATTCTGTCCCCGTGAAAACATCAACGTGGTTAGGTTTCAGTACGTGATAGTTAGTTACCTACTCGTAGGTACTGCCTCGTGGAAGTTATTAAGAACAGCTATTTTATTTCATAGTTTTCATTAATAAGCCTTCGGAACTTCTTAGGTACCGACAAAGAATAATATCTTCAGCCTCCCACAAAATTTGTTTGTTTACGTTTCAAGTACGTAAAACCCGAAATTGGCCCTGAAAACAGGATGTATTCTCGGACCTAAGCAAAAACAAAAATACAATATTAATCCACAACCGCTGTTGCTCTCAAACATTTATTTGGCTCTGCACACTCTGGTAAATACTTGGTTCTTCCAAAGGTTAACCTTCTATGAATTGTTCACCTTCTATGAATTGTTCACCTTCTAGGAATTGTTCACTTGTTTTAAATATACGTTAGGTATTTATTTTAGCATTTTTTCTACCACCAGTGAAAGCAGGTGTTGAATGAAGACAGCTTTTCAATTCATACGTATATTTTGAAGAAATGGAAATGAAAAGGTTAAATATGGTTGTTTGGCTTTCTTTTCTTTATTTCTTTCTTTCCCGTTTATTTTGCGATCTCCAGGCTGGAAAGGTCTGATCGTATTCGGTGGATTTTGGATGATCGTAGAGCTAATTTTCACCCATGCCTAGGTTAAAAAAATTAACTGATTTTTTCCCTCAAATCTTTTTTTACTCTACTTATGAAGAAATTGCAATTAAACGGGAGGAATAACGAATTATTTCCAAAACTACCTATTGCCATCCATATGTCCCACATGTGAAGTTCTTCCTCAGCTGCAATTTGAATGTCAACTGTTTTTAGCTACCTTTTCATCGTTCAACTTTTTAGGCTCCTTCAGGTAGTATGTGTTCATGCATTTCTGCGAACCGCCATAACTCACGACCCAGCGGTCTGAATTGGCTCAAATTTTGATGTTAGTTTGAGGTTAGGTCCTTGTTGGTCTCATATGAATTTCGTCGTATTCGGTTCAGTTGGAGACACTGCGCATGCGCAAACGTGAAAACCCTTGAACGGCCATAACCCACAACCCAGTGGTCAAAACAAACTATCTTTAACCTGGTCCAAGTGGAGAATGAAATTAAACGAAGCAAAATCAGTACATGTAGATTTCACGAATCTCAAAACTGACTACACGCCCGTCTACCTTAACAATAATATAATTCCATACGCCAACGATGCAAAGTATCTAGGAATGGCATTAGATGCGAGAATGAGATGGAAAGCGCGTGTTCGAAAGAAAAAATCAGAACTGGTCCTAAAATTCAGAAAAATGTACTGGATGATGGGCAGACGATCAAAGTTGTCCGTGCAAAACAAGTTAACCCTGTACCCCCTGTAGTCTTGAAACCTGTATGGATTTACGGAGCGCAGCTGTGGGGCTGCACTGCTTAAAGCGATCGGGAGATAATCCAGCGCTTCCAGAACAGTGTACTCAGGAGTATAATAGTCAATGCATCTTGGTATATTCTGAATGACAGACTCCACGACGATTTTGAGGTGGAGACTGTCGACGAAACCATAAAGAAAATTGCCACCGCCCACCTAGAGAGGCTAAGAGGTCACGTCAACACCGAAGCTGTCCAGTTGCTTGACGTGGATGATTTGCTAAGAAGGCTGAAGAGAAAAAAGCCACATGAAAATTAAAAATCTCCCATTAACCACTTAAAAAGTTCCCCTTAAAAATCTCTACACTAATCACTCCTATGTAAATAGAAAGATTTAACCAAATAAACGAAGGGAGCGACGAGCCGGGTAGCGCCAAGGGAGAAGGGTTCCTTCCATCAACAGCAATCGCTCCTCAACGGTCATAACAGCCGATTGTGGGTGGGGGACGGGTGGAAGCGGGCCTATTTAAGCGGTCGTTTTGGCCCAGCTCGTCATTCAACCGATCACTCTCCAACTTACGACTTCTCTCTCTCCTACCCTTCTCCTGCGCTCCCTGTGGTACATCCGCGGGGTATTCATCTACTTCCTCCTGGTACCTGGTGTGGTTCATCCGCGGGGTGCTAGCAAAACACTCCTAAGGAGCGCCTAATACTCACTGCGGTACATCTGCGGGGTATTAATACTAGGTTCCTTCCCAACCAATCCTACCCTACCGTAGAGCATACCAAATTCGTAACCCCGTTAGGGAACACCACAGAAGTGAAATGAATTTAAGATTTTTGTCAGTGGTTATCAAAATGAACACAATCAAGTTTTGTCTCCTGTCTTTTAATGGTGTTATGAAGTAGAATTAAAACAACAATGTCTTACTAATAAATTGTACAACTTGGTGAATAAAAATTAGTGGGGGGGGGGGGGGTGGGGGGGGGTGGACACTGACAACTAATTCCACCCATAGTACCAAGGCCGAGCCATGTAATTCATGGATTACTCTAGATCTAGACCATATTATGTTTCTCATTGATATCTTCTGTCGTGGTATCCTCCCAGAACCACAACGATTTTGCGTAGAAATAAGATTCGCCAAATAAACATAGAAGTGGGGACAGAGAACGCAAGAGAACCGAGGGCCAGCCTGGGGATCCCCACCATCCTCTACTAGCTAGAGGATGGAGGGAGACAGCTCCCAAGCACATAAATACTCGCCTCCTGCATCTTTTTCCTCATTCTACGCTCTCCTCTAGTCGCTGACTACCCTCTCTCATCCTTACCTCATCTCTCTCTCCTAACCCAAAAGATGCTGTGAATGGTGGTGGTACGCCCATAGCCAACAGCCAACTCTACCTAAAAGATCTCGGGTATGGTGGTGGTCCGCCCATAACCTTACCAGGCAACGATCCCGAAAAGATTCTGTGAATGGTGGTGGTACGCCCATAACCAATGGACACATCCGAGAAGATCCTGGGAAATGGTCGTGGTCCGCCCATAACCAGCCCGGGCACATCCCCCCTCGCACCGTTCGTGGTGGATGCGCCAAATTTAAATCCATCACATCTTCCATATTACTCGTACAACTCTCTTAAAATGATTATCTTTGATAATAAGCTTGAACCAGCAGCATGGATACGCTAAAGTGGATGCTACTGCCTCAACCGAGTCATGGATTTTATATGCCTAGTATCCACCCTTGGCACCCCTGACGTCATTAAATCATTGCGAACTTTTTATAAAATAACTGCAAATGTTTGGTGCTGTGCCAAAATAGGGACTAACTCGTCTCAATCTGCACTTACGTCAGTGGTTAGCTTCTCGCTGGTTTGCTCTGAAGTTTTTTTTCTTCTTGTTAATTGCGTTGAAACCTCAGCTTCCCACTGGTTTGCTATGTCGTTTTCTTCTTGATAATTGCGTCAGTCACATAATCCATTTATTCCTGCATCCTTTTGCCTTCTTCTCTCCTGCCCCTGTTTTTCTTTCTGTCCGTTTTTATCGATGTTGTCCGGTGGCTTCGGGTTGTGGACAACTTGACGGAACTGTTAGAGGTACACCGTACAGCTTCACGGGTAGCTACACCGGTTAGCCCAGATGACGGGTTGCGTTCAACAGTCGGGCTTTGGACGGTTGACGACGGACGGCAGAACTCGACCGCTAAGTGGAAAACTGGCGGTCGCAGAAGGCGGACCCGACCAAGCAGAGTTCAACGAACGAACCTGCCTACTGTCTCTCGCCTCAGTTTCATTCCCCTGCCTGTAACTGCAAAGAAATATTCAAGTATTCAAATAACTGTAATCACTGGATTCATAATTGCGCCACATCCTCATTTTCTACCTCCCAAGATTCAACGAATAAAAGCCGAGTTATTGAAAGATCGTCTGTTTCCACTAATACACGAAAAACACTGTTTCGGTGATCAAATCATCGTCATAGCAAACAATAAATTGTTTTGTTAGTTATTTTTTGTTACTGACGATGGTTTGAACACCCAAATCAGTATAACAGTATATTTTTGTGTATTAATGGAAATAGACAACCTTTTAATAACTCATTTTGGTTTATTATTCTGTGAATAATACAACTATGTATTCGCCCAGCAAACAATTTTTATAACACCCCCTCAAAAATTTTTCTTTTACGTTTCCAGGTGCGTAGATTCCAAAAATGCAATGTCCGTCCGCCAAACGCCATAACTACTTCATTCTCGGTCTAAAAAATTCGTTCTTTCGCACACATGCTCCATTTTGGCCCTAGTTGTGTCCCGAAACTTTGCAGCCCGATCGGAATATACCCAGGGGTGTTATGAGTGAAAATGTGTATAAAAATAGGTACTTTTTGTGTTTTAGTAACATAGTAGTAAAATGAGCTTTTGAGGTATCGTTTTCCATGTTTTTGGGGACGAGAAGACCGAACATGAAGTCGATTTTGACCAAAGAGTGGAAAATTGAATTCTACCAAATGTTAAGCTCCCAAAAATGATTTTTTATGAGTGAAAAACCTGGGAAATCGTCTGAAATCACCATCAATTTGTATAACAACACCGGAAAAAGTGTCAACACGTGGATCAAGACGGGCACCCGCGCCTCTTGGACGAAGCAATTAACCCGCTGACGGTACTCCATGCCGCCCTCACAGAATTTACTCCTAAATTGATAATAACTAAGTATATTCAGTGTTTTGAGGCCAAATAGATTATACCACGCTATTCACCATTAAAAAATCTAAGAAATGGGAACTTTGGCTTTATTGTTATTCGTAAATTAGTGCCGCGAAAAATCACGATACAAAAATTTGATTTCAAATAATTTGAATTTCTGGTGAGATTGATTTTTGCGGGTCTCAATGCATAGTTTAATACTCAGAAATGAATGTTGAAACCACAGAAAAATGGTCCGGTTCTTTTCTGAAAAAACAAAAACATCAGGGATATGAAATAAACATTTTTGAATAATAGGTACTTTTTATTCATAACATCTCAATAAAACTTCAGTAAAATAACTCATTTGTTATAAACGTTTCTTGAAAGTAGTTACAAGTACCTAAGAATGATTCTTTCATCATAAAACCTTTGTAGAACTGTGCTGAAAGCACTAAAATTTACTACCTACATCGAGATCCTTGAAACCAGAAACTAATGACAAGAATTATAGGAATGAACATTTCAGATAACTAGAGGGTATATAAAAATATCATGAATAGTTAGGTATCTCTGAGATTCTTCGAAAGAGGTATGAGCGATAAACTTCAAAATCAAAAAATGACAGTTGTCATGAAAACGAAAAGCTAACCCGCGGACGGTATCAGTACCGCTTGGTGACCTTTCCACTTCGCCTGACCGAAAACAAGTGATAGGAGTAATAGAAAAATCGGCACGTACGGGCACTGATGCCAGACAGAATGAATGAATAGTGATTTTTATTGGCTTTTCACAGAAGTATACAACCATATACATAAAGATGCTTTTACAAAACTATATGAACAGAGTTTGAGATCATTTCTTATAAAGTATTACATAGAATACGATAAAATACAATACAATACAATGTAATATTATATTTAAATTTTGAGATTTATGCTCATAATAAAGTTAACACTTGCTGTGAGTACTGAGTCGTCTTTGAGAGAAGATATAAAAGAGATTATTGAATAAGGTTCAAACCTTATTATTGTGAATTTCGTTCAACATTTTTTATCGTTCTACTACATAATTGCAGTTCCAAAATACATGTTCAATAGTATCAACATCCTGACCACATTTACATCTATTGTCGTCTACAATTTTTTGACGGTACAAGCTACTATTAAGAGAGAATGGTTAGAACGAATTCTGTTTATGCTACATATATTGCTTTTTGGAGGTAAATCAAAATCGTGGAACCAAGGTTTTTTTGAGTCACAATAAAAATTTTTGAAATAAAAAGATCCTTTTTCTTGACCTATTGATACCGAATAAACATTATTTTCCTCATAACATTTTTTCTTAACATTAAAAAACAAATCTGAAACTGGTATTGGATCGTTTAGCAAGACCCCGCTTTTCGCAGCTAATTTTGCGTCCTCATCTGCCTTTTCATTCCCTGCTAAACCAATGTGGGCAGGAGTCCAGACTAGTTTAATACTTATATTAGATTCACAAGCTAAGGCTAATTTTTGTCGAAGATCATTAATTAATGGACAACTCTTACCACTAGATACATTATTCAAGGCTTTCAACACACTTTCACAGTCAGAAAAAATAATAAAATTCGTCAAATTACATTCTATCGCCTTTTTTACTGCATGCAATACAGCCATACATTCTGACGTAAAAATAGACGGATGATCTGATATTTTGTAACTGAAATTAAGCAAATCATTTTCACACCAAACGGCGAAACCTGTGCATGGTGCATCATTTTCAAACATTTTTGAACCATCAGTAAAAACATGAGTTGCAGGACACAGGAGACAGTTGAAGGACCTAGGTGCGATCTACCGGAAATGTTACGCATTAGTGATTTACTGTACTGTTTACAGAGTTGCGGCATGGAGTGCCGTCTCGCGGGTGCCCGAGGGAAAAAAAGGAGCGTACCTAATTTGTGTTTTAGGGGCCAAAATTGGTGGAAACCATTAGAAATAGCTATTTCGATTATTACGCATGAAGGAAACAATAAATGAACAGCCATCATGTCTGTAGGTATGTCCAACAGAATAATAAACCCATGTGACAAGGACTTTGCATCGTTTTTATTCGGTGAAATGTGTTTCCACGATTTCATCGCGAGTGATTTAGTTCGTCCCAAGATTCACTTGAAATGTCATGTTGATGCCTTTTCTAGAGGGAACTCAGAAATTCAAATTTCACTTTCGTTTTCTGCCTAGACTTTCCAACGTGAACACCTCGTTATGTGCTCAATAAGTGTACATTTCCGTTATTGAACAGAATTTGGCAAAAAGGAGAATTTGTAACCCACGAAAATTGCCTGTAATGTAAAGTGGTGAGGGAGGAAAGGTTTTTCCTTTGACTGCTTTGCTCATAGGAAAGTTTTCCTTTGACTCCTTTGCTCAAAGGAAAACTTACGAATCCCACGCATGGAACTGAAGATGTTTTAAAACAACCGAAACCGGTCTTCCATAATAAACAATTATCAGCAGAAGTGGTATCATCTTTTCTTCCTCGCCTCATTAAAAGACTTCCGCACTATCGGCCCATGCATTCTAATATGTATAGATATGGAGGACGGTCATTTTATTGGATATTGGGGCAAGAGTAGTGGTAGATCTGCTTAGTATTTCTGTATTTATACCTATTGTCGTGAGTCCCTCCCGGGAACACTCCTCTAATATTAGTTCTCACCAATATTCCAACGCCAAACTTAAGATCCGTAAATAAAGACATGAGTGGGGATACGAGCGACAGAACCCAGGGTACTCAACCTGGGGCCCCACTACCAACTCCCGACAGGGAGTTGGAGGGAGAGGCCCCCAAGTACTATAAAACCCCGGATCCTGGAGCTCAAGCTTCATTCGACACTTCCTCCAACCAGCTCTCTCTTCTCTCTCTCCTACCTTGCTCCTCTCAGATGATCGGTGGATTACCGCCGCCTGAGAATTTACCTCCTTCCTCTTGTCTAGATGATCGGTGGACTACCGCCGCCTAGACAAGCACCTTCTCCTCTCACCTAGATGATCGGTGGATTACCGCCGCCTAGGTAAATTCCCTCATTCACCTCTACCTCCTCACAGAGGCGTAGATGATCGGTGGAGTACCGCCGCCTGCGTCTCTCCTTACCTCTCACCACGCCACCGTGATGATAAATTTAAATTCATCACAGTGGTGAACCCGACGTTCACTCAACCTTCTTTTCCCCTCCCGCCTAATGTGTCGCCCCAGTCAAGTTCGGTGTCCCCTATTTTAAATTCAAATCCAGTTCTAACAGTCTAATTTTCGCAATTTTGGCCCACCCTCAACCACACGGAGAACACGCAACTCTCACATCTCCGCCCAGCCACACGCACCTACCTTCACATTTGCGAAAACACCCGAATTTTGAATTTGAAAATTTAAAAATTTTGAGTTATCAAATTTCAGCTCAACTATGGACCCGAACTCGCCATCACCCCCGCTCCTGCGACCAGCCACACTGCAGCCGCCTACCGCTACGACGACGGACGCAGCGGCCAACCTCGACAACCCGTTCTCCACCCTCTCGCCGCCAAACTCTGCGTCATCAGCCGCCGCCACAGCCGCTGCGGCTGCGGCTGCAGCACACGCCGCCGCCGACGTCATGACGACCTCGGCGTCATTTCCCCTGTCGCTTCCCCCTTTCTATTCTCACGACCCCGCCCTATGGTTTTTTCAGGTAGACGCTGCATTTTCGGCCGCCAACATCCGCAGCCAAAAGACCCGTTACTCAAGGATCATATCGCTACTCCCATACGACATCCTCCTTCAGACGTCGGACATCTCCCCCGACGCCGCCGCTGCGTACGACGACCTCCGCAGCCGCCTCATAGCCCTATACCAGCCGTCAAAAATCGCACGGGTCGCCGCACTCTCCCAGCCGCAACACCTCGGCGACCTCAAGCCCTCCCATCTCTACCGCCGGCTGCGTCACCAACTACAAGACATCATGACGGCCGACATCGCACGTACTTTCTGGTTGCGCGCTCTCCCCCACCCCATACAGATGGCCCTCGCCAGCCACCTAGACGGTCCCGATGAGCCCCTTCTGCGACTCGCGGACACCGTCCACGACTTAGCCGCAGCCGCGAGCGTCGGCGAAGTACACGCACCCCGGCATCCCCCACCTCTACGTGACCGCACCGCATCCCAGGATCGCAGCCGGACCCCCTCCCTCGACAGACGCCGGCCCACTTCCACTGATCGCCGGCGCAACCCCTCCGCCGACCGCCGACGCCAGCTCTCGCCGGAGCAACGCACCACCCCTCCCCGTGAGCTACGTAGGGGAAAGTCCCCAACGACCGCACCCCCCTCTACTACGAGACGCCCCAACAAGACTGACTACCTCCCCGCGGACCCCCCCCCACCGATGTTTCTACCACGTGAACTTCGGTGGGGAGGCCCGCAAATGTCAGCCCCCCTGCTCCTTCCCCTCCAAGCAGGGAAACGCAGACGCCCGCCGGTAAATCCGGCGGGCCCCCCTCCTCGCCAACACGGGGGGGACCCCCACCAACCCCCCCCGGCCCGCATTTCCACCGCTTCAGCCAAGCGCTACCCCTCCTACGCCGCCGCCACGGCCGCCAACCTTCCGGCCACCAGCGCCGCCAAACCCCCACCACACACCACCGTTCCCCCACCTAAGAACGGGCCCCCCACGACCGCCACCAGGTCAGCCAACCCCCCGGCCGCCACTCCCGCAGCCGACACCGTTCCCCCACCACGGAACGGAACCCCCACGCCCGTCACCAGGGCTGCAAACCCCCCGGCCGCCACTAGCGCCGCCGCTACCGTACCCCCACCCAGGAACGGCCTCCACACACCCACCCCCAGGGCACCCAAAACTCCAACCGCCCCTGACGCCACCACCAACCCCACTCCCCCACATGAACGATGCCGACCCCTCCACGTCTCCTTCAAGGGAGACGCAAACCCCCCCCCCCCATCAAATCAGGCACAAGCCGTCCCAACCGCCGCAATCCTCCACAACGCCCTCCCCACCCACCAACGTCTCTTCCTACGTTGCAGGAAGACGAACATCCCCTTCCTTATTGACACAGGGGCGGCGCTGTCAATCTTTCCCAACAATATCCTCCGTCGTCAGGCGCGCTGCCACCGACAACTTCTCTACGCCGCCAACGGTACCACCATCCCCTCGTACGGGACGTACCGCTCGTCAGTCCACATGAGCGGTCTCGCGTACGAGTGGGACTTTACCGTGGCGGACGTGGAGAAGGCGATCCTGGGGGCCGATTTCCTGGCGTATTTCGGTCTCCAGGTCGACGTCCGGAATGCGCGCCTGATTGACCCCGCCACAAATAAACCCATACCTGGGTTTATCCACGCCATAAACCACCCCCCATCACAATTTGAAAGCCTCCTACAAAAATACCGCCCCCAGCGCCGCCCCTCCGCCCACATCTCCACCGTCCAGCACCACATTGAAACCTCTGGACCCCCCATCACAGCCAAAGCCCGCCGCCTCCATCCCCTACAACTCTCACAAACACGGAAACACTTCGACAAATTAATCGCCGATGGCATCATACGCCCCTCGAAATCCCCTTGGGCTTCTCCACTCCACATTGTGCAGAAGCCCAATGGGGATATTCGCCCCTGCGGCGACTACCGGCGTCTCAACGCTAAGACGACGCCGGATTTGTACAATGTTCCCCACCTCCGGGATTTCTCCTCCCACTTACACGGCGCTACTATCTTCTCCACCCTCGACATTTCCAGGGCATTCCACCACATCAATATACACCCTCCCGACGTCCCAAAAACCGCAATAATCACCCCTTTCGGCCTATTCGAGTACATCAAGATGGGCTTCGGTCTACGAAACGCAGCACAGACATGGCAACGCTACATGGATAGCATCCTCCGGGGCCTCCCATTCGTCTTCTGCTTTCTGGATGACATCCTGGTAGCCTCCAAAACTCCACAAGAGCACCTCACCCATCTCCAGCAAATACTTGACATATTCTCCGCCGAAGGCCTCCTCATCAACACCGAGAAATGCGTTCTCGGCCAACCCTCCGTCCGCTGCCTAGGCCACCAGGTCTCGTCCGAAGGAATCAAGCCCCTCCCAGACAAGGTCCACGCCATCGTGGATTTCCCCCAACCCCGCACCGTGACGGAACTCCGCCGTTTCCTGGGTATGCTAAACTTTTACCGCAGACACATAAAACACGCAGCACAACACCAACAACCACTCATACACGCCATCCCCCAACCCTCTAAAAAAAATGATAACCGCCCCATAACCTGGACCCCCGAACTTACCAACTCATTCAAAATTTGCAAACAGGACCTAGTAGACGCCGCTCTATTAGCCCATCCCAACCCCCACGCTCCCCTCTCCATCACGACCGATGCGTCCGATTGGGCCATCGGGGCAGTGCTCCACCAGCACACCGGCGCCACCCCCCCAACCTCTCGGCTTCTTCTCCAAAACGCTATCCCCCACCCAAAAAAATTACTCAACTTTCGACAGAGAACTCCTCGCCATCCACGAAGCCATCAAGCACTTTCGTGACTTCGTGGAGGGCAGGCAGTTCTCTGTCATTACTGATCATAAGCCCCTTACCCACGCCCTACTCCAAAGTCGCAAGTCCGCCTCCCCACGTCGCCTCCGGCAACTCGAGTTTATCGGACAATTCACGTCCGATATCCGATACTTGCCGGGGGCTGACAACTGCGTGGCGGACGCGCTCTCCCGCCCCACCCCCGCCCCCGCGCCGGTGGCGGAGTTACTGCCTTTCCCTTCCCCTCAATCCCTAAAATCTAAACAAAATCCACATTCCGACCCCGCCCTCTCCCATCTCATTTCCGCCTCCAAATTGGAACAACTGCCTCCCCTCAACCTCTGGTGCGACGTAACGGCCGATTCACCGCGCCCTTACGTCCCACCGGAGCTGAGGCGGCAGTTGTTCCTACACTACCATTCCCTCCACCATCCCGGCATCCGGGCAAGCCGAGACCTTATCAAAACGCGGTACTTCTGGCCCCACATGAACACAGATATTCGTAACTGGGTTCTAGGGTGCCAGAAGTGCCAGCAATTTAAGGTCTCGGCCCACCCCCATGTTCCACCTCAAACCATCCCCGACTCCCTCCCGTGGGAACACGTCCACCTCGATCTCGTAGGACCCCTTCCCCCATCCGAGGGGAAGAAATACTGCCTAACGATGATCGACCGTGCCACCAACTGGGTCGAGTGTATTCCACTCGCCCACATCACCGCGGACACCGTCGCAACGGCTTTCCTCAACCAATGGGTTAGCCGTTACGGTTGTCCGCGGACAATCACGGTCGATCAAGGGAGGCAGTTCGAGTCCGCCCACTTTTCGGATCTCCTCCGTTCCCTCGGGATCCAAAAAATCCGCACTACCCCTTACCACCCCCAATCCAACGGGAAAATAGAGCGGTGGCACTCGGTCCTTAAACAAGCCATTTCAACATCAGCCACTTCCCCTTCTTGGACCAAAACCCTCCCCTACATTTTGCTCAGCCTTCGCACTTCCGCCCG
Source organism: Leptopterna dolabrata (assembly GCA_954871275.1). NCBI lineage: Eukaryota > Metazoa > Arthropoda > Insecta > Hemiptera > Miridae > Leptopterna > Leptopterna dolabrata. Next base: position 6,415,086 of record OX940986.1, on the reverse strand, counting down.
TCCTTCAGACAAAACCAGTCCCGCGCAAAATGCGTTCAAAGACCCAATCCGTTTACCAGCCGATATTTTCACTCCACATCACACGCCGTCAATTAACAGGGAACCGCTACACTCAACAACACCGACAAACGACACCGCTTACCCCAAACGCTTTTTCACCGCCACACACATGTACCTGAAAGAGCCCGGCATGCATAAAACTTTTCAACCCCTTTATGCCGGGCCCTTTCAAGTCATCCGCTCGACACAAACCACCGCGACCCTGTTAATTGACGGAAAACCCCATACAGTCCCGTTAGCCAGGTGTAAGCCCGCACCTGTGCTCTCCCAACCCACAAACTCTATCAGTCTCCCGCCGTCCGTTCGCTATGCAACAACCCCTGTTCCCGCAACGCCAGTCACCTCCGTCGCCGTTTCCGGACTTCGATTCGGACCCGGAAATGGCGGCGATCCTCCGGGACGTGTTCGTCCCGGACCCACTATCCCCCGTACCCCCTTCGCCCGGGCCCCCATCACCGCTTTATTTTTGTCCGCCACGGATTACCGGGCTACCTCCCCGGCCCCGGCGGTGGAAGTACCCCCAGTGGCGAATACTGCGCGAATTTCGCGCAGCAAAAGCCACCGGGGTACATCCTCCCTACACCCCCATCGACCCATTGATGACCACCATCCTCCACGAGTTCCGCCTCGCGGAACTCATGCCCCCCCCCTCCCCCCATGCAAATCAAAAACCCCTCCCCCCTTTCAATTCAAACAACCCACCCCAAACACAACCCCACCCCCAATTTCAAATTTCACAAACCCCATTTTCAATTTTCGACCCCCCCGACACCCATTCTGCCCCACCACCCCCCCCCCCCTAACCGTAAAATCCCCAACACCCCCTACCCCCCCAACACCGCCGGGGATATCCACAATAGTCCCCGCCGGGACAAAACGGCCCGGGCGGCGAAACGGACGGAGGGAGCGTCCCCGAAAACCCCCAGTCCCGGCGGCCCAGTGACCCGCCCTGCTACGAGCAATCGCGGCGGGGCCTTGAGATCGCGGGACAGTGCTTGTGTTTCAAATACCCACACGCACTGTGCCGCCCCTCACGGCCCCACCGCGGCCGCCAGCACGTCGTCGAAACATCCACACATTACCACACGGGCGCACCGGCGAGGCGGACGGCCCTTCCGTTAGGTCCTGCATACCCCTATCGGGGGCCCTTCCGCACATCACCGAGGCGCCCCCTCACTTCACACCTACACCCCTCCACAAACCACGTCCTATCCACACCCAGGAAACGGCGGATTACCACAACCATGTACATATATTGTAAATACTGTTCAATTCTGTAAATACTGTTCAATTTTATAAATACTGTTCCATTTTGTACATACTGTTCAATTTTGTAAATACTGTTCAAATTTTGTAAATACTGTTCAATTCCCACCATCGGATGCACTATACTCTTGTAAATATTCTTCCACTATACTTCACTAATGCTACCTATCAATACTCATGCTACTTGTAATTCTTATACTACTCTTATTACCAATGTTACTAATACTACTTACCAATGTTACTAATACTCATGCTACTTGTAATTCTTATACTACTCTTATTACCAATGTTACTAATACTACTTATTACTACTCCTATTAATAATGCCTAGGATTAAGTCCACCTCTGTCGCCTTCAGCACCACCATTTGTTTGCATCGGCCCTCAGCCCCTGTCACCTTGCGCCTTCAGATCCACTTCTTGTTTGCCGTAGCCCTCAGCTCCTGCCACCTTGCGCCTTCAGCTCCACCTTTTGTTTGCCGTAGCCCTCAGCTCCTGTCACCTTGCGCCTTCAGCTCCACGAATCTTGGTTCAAACTGGGGGGACCTCTGTCGTGAGTCCCTCCCGGGAACACTCCTCTAATATTAGTTCTCACCAATATTCCAACGCCAAACTTAAGATCCGTAAATAAAGACATGAGTGGGGATACGAGCGACAGAACCCAGGGTACTCAACCTGGGGCCCCACTACCAACTCCCGACAGGGAGTTGGAGGGAGAGGCCCCCAAGTACTATAAAACCCCGGATCCTGGAGCTCAAGCTTCATTCGACACTTCCTCCAACCAGCTCTCTCTTCTCTCTCTCCTACCTTGCTCCTCTCAGATGATCGGTGGATTACCGCCGCCTGAGAATTTACCTCCTTCCTCTTGTCTAGATGATCGGTGGACTACCGCCGCCTAGACAAGCACCTTCTCCTCTCACCTAGATGATCGGTGGATTACCGCCGCCTAGGTAAATTCCCTCATTCACCTCTACCTCCTCACAGAGGCGTAGATGATCGGTGGAGTACCGCCGCCTGCGTCTCTCCTTACCTCTCACCACGCCACCGTGATGATAAATTTAAATTCATCACACCTATCTTTCATATATATATATATATATATATATATATATATATCCGTCATGACTGAGGAAAATGTCAATTTTTTCATATCGCCCAAACTCATGTTCAAACATAGTTTCCATTCCAGTGCTGCTTCCCTAAAGCTAGCGATGTACACCACCCTCCCACTTCTTATTGTTGTTTTAATTATGTTTAATGTTAGTGTTGATTATCCAATTACCTACCTAAATCTAAATTTCTTATTTTCATTTACAGAATCGTTGGGCAAAGCCGACGCTGAAGTCATCAGCCTAACGTTAGTTGCTGTCGCTTTCCTCTTGATAACAATCTTCTCCGTCGTTCTCTGCGCCTGCTGTCGCGAACGCAACGATGGTTTCAAGGTAAGCCGATGTCACATCCTCAGAATCCACATTATCGGCTTTCCAATATTCACCCTGTAATAATCTACGTAGATTTACCTATTTAGAGCCGCTTTCACCAAACTGAGGACCGGTGCAAACCTAAAGCCCCCTCCTCTCCCTTTCCCTTCAAGAATGGATGTGGATTATATTTAGGTACTCTTTACCCCTACTTTTTACCCCCTGTACCCCTACTTAAGGGGTGTGCGAAAACGTGTTCGGAAATGGGGCCCTACGATTGAACTCCTTTAGTAAAAATGTTTAAAAATCAGAGAAAAAGCTCAAATTAGTGTTGTGTATGGGGGCAGGCTCACCAGATGAATCTCAACGTTTCAATTTGCCCACCTTTGGACTTTAGTCAATAGCAGTAACTCTTTACAGTCAGTTTAGTAGTTGTTTCTTACTTGGGCCAACTAAACTAATTAAATATTACTTATTACTATTATTATAACTATTATTATTATTATTATTGTTTCAGTCTAATTAATAATCGTTCTGGCCAATCTAACACAGTAGCTAATACTCTGTCAACGTTAAAAAAAACTCGGCATTTAAAAAAATCAAAGTTGGTGTCACCAGTGACACCGCGGTTCGAAAAGGGTAATTGGTCTAACTAAATTAGTAATTGTTTCAGTCCAATAGGTCCTGCGCATGATTTTTAGTGGTATTTTTTTATGGATAGAGAGCAGATTCAAAATGGTAAAAAAGGGGCTTTTCCGAAAAAAATTTGCCCCTCGATTTTTAAAAATAGCGCACTAATGCGTATGAATTTCTGAAGCTTCTGATTGGTCAGAGCGCACCACGTGGCGAACTTGCGAACCCTCAACGTTCTACTGGGTCGACGTTACAGTATCCATACGGCGATTACAGCCAAACCGGAAAGAATTGTGGAAACGAAAACAGAGAAAATGCACAGAAGCACAATAATCAATAATGTGGTTGGAACGGTTATTGATTTAGCTGGATTGTTTATTTAGGTTGGAACTATTTTTAATTAGGATTAGAAAAGCCTGCCGTGCTTTTACAGTAAATCATGTATTATAAATCTCAGTAACTTATCGTTAGTTTAGATTATAGAATATTAGTAGTAGTTTAGTGGTTTTAATCAATAGTAATATTTTTAAAATTTATATCGTAATACTCCTAGTTACATCATGTTTTTATGTCTTAAAATTAGAGTCCTGTCACATTTTATGGAACTTATTAACTACTAACCTATAGATATAATATACGTGCCTTGTGCGAAGGTTTCGTTGAACGTGTGAACTACACCGATGTCAGCCTCCATGACTCGACTCGACACGGTAAACTGTTGGCGTGACAGACCCAAAAAGTCGAATTAAACTACTCGTCTCTTGGTGAAAGTTGATTCGGAAAACATTGAGGAGAGAAAACTGAAAATTTGCCGTCGGAATTAAACGCAGAACTGATGAAAATGAGCGACGCAGGCTTTCACCGGGTTTGCCGTGTCGGCAACGAGTTTCCGTAAATAATTCAACAGTCAGCCGCTCGTGCGTGAAGTTGAAAACTGGAATTAAAAATGTGGCGATTGTGATGTTTGAATAAAGCATGAGTCTTTAGGAATCGCTTGCCGTCTTTCTGTTTCACAGAAGTTACGCGGGATTACTTGCATGTGTTTCAACATTATTTTAGTATGACAGAATTCCATAACGACGGAATTACGTGGTCTGTACTCACATTTCTCTCTGAAACGCACGGTCGTAAGTCTGATGGTATATAAATTAAAAACCCTCGACGTTCTGTGTTCAATGTTCTGTGTTCACTACCCCCTACAGTACAGAAGGACCCATCTTTTGCTGCCTAGTACTTATTATACGCCTACATTGATTCCTTCCAATAAGCAACGCACCCCATTTCCTTAGTGTTCATCAACACAGTGATCCTCATAACTAAAATTGTCTGTGAGAATGTCTGATTCCCAACTGTACCCTTAGGAAATTTACAAAATTTGAAGTCAGTCGACAGATTTTACAACTTACAACTGACATCCATCCCTAGCTGAAACAAGTAAACGTTAAAAGATCTATTTACATACGTCGTAGTTATCATGGAAGACCTGTCACATGGTTTATTATTTATTTATATATGCGGGAATTCTCGCGCCACATAATATATTTTTAATATTTTTTCATTTGATTAATGCAGATGCGTCCGTGTGCCAATATAAAGCTTTATTACAATTATATTTATTCTTCATCAATATCAAATTCAATATTCATCTACTGCCCTTATCTGGTTCATATATAACAATGGATACCTCATCTGGATGCATTCACATTTTATTGAAAATATACATGGCATTAATTAATTATACATAAAATATAGTGCATAAAGTAAATTTTCCTCCCACATTTCACCGATGAGGAGGAACAATTAAAACTATAATTTAACTGAAAGATAAAAAACTCGCCTATGACTTTAGTACGTTTTGCTTCCAGTTGCTCCAAAAGAGGAAGAACACAGAATTCAGTACAAGAAACGAAATTTTTTCGAACGCGTGAAAAAACGCAAAAACTACCCTTGTTTTTGTAGTTTTTACAATCAAGAAATCCATACAGGAGAAAAATACACTGCCAAGGTGATGGCACAGGAGCTTCCTCGTCACAATCAGAGTGACCCATTATAAAATAGAACAGACTCGGAAGCAGAATAACATAACATTACATTACATTACATTACATTACATAACGTTAAATATACATATTACATAACATTACATTACATAACATAACATTACATAACATTACATGAAATATACATATTATACATAACATGACTTCCATAATACATTACGTCCATTATACATAACTAGCCTGACCGCTCGCTTCGCTCGCTATCCGAGATTCGCTGTACGCAGTATCGTGGAACCAACAAACGACGGAAAAATCCCATACCCTACCGGGTATTTGTGCCCAATTTTATCAAAATCCGTCAAGCCATTCAGGAGTTGACCATGGTCGACCATATTTCCGCTATGGTCAGGGAATTAAAAATGCGCCTACGTTCAACTTGGGAGGCTACCGGATATTGGTGCCAAATTTGGTCGATATCCGTTGAGCAATTCGGGATTCGACCATGGAGGGGCCCATGGATGCGCTAAGGTCGACCGCGGGGGTAGTCCGAAGGGTCGATCGTAGATAGAATTTCACGTAGATTACGAATACGCGATAAAAAATAGGGGTTACCATTTCAATTAACGAAGTTGACCACGGTCGACCATAGTTCCGCTATGGTCAGGGAATTAAAAATGCGACGTTGCACAACTTGGGAGCCTACTGGATACTCGTGCCAAATTTGGTCGATATCCGTCAAGCCATTCAGGAGTTGACCATGGTCGACCATAGTTCCGCTATGGTCAGGGAATTAAAAATGCGCCTACGTTCAACTTGGGAGGCTACCGGATATTGGTGCCAAATTTGGTCGATATCCGTTGAGCAATTCGGGATTCGACCATGGAGGGGCCCATGGATGCGCTAAGGTCGACCGCGGGGGTAGTCCGAAGGGTCGATCGTAGATAGAATTTCACGTAGATTACGAATACGCGATAAAAAATAGGGGTTACCATTTCAATTAACGAAGTTGACCATGGTCGACCATAGTTCCGCTATGGTCAGGGAATTAAAAATGCGACGTTGCACAACTTGGGAGCCTACTGGATACTCGTGCCAAATTTGGTCGATATCCGTCAAGCCATTCAGGAGTTGACCATGGTCGACCATAGTTCCGCTATGGTCAGGGAATTAAAAATGCGACGTTGCACAACTTGGGAGCCTACTGGATACTCGTGCCAAATTTGGTCGATATCCGTCAAGCCATTCAGGAGTTGACCATGGTCGACCATAGTTCCGCTATGGTCAGGGAATTAAAAATGCGACGTTGCACAACTTGGGAGCCTACTGGATATTCGTGCCAAATTTGGTCGATATCCGTTGAGCAATTCGGGATTCGACCATGGAGGGGCCCATGGATGCGCTATGGTCGACCGCGGGGGTAGTCCGAAGGGTCGATCGTAGATAGAATTTCACGTAGATTACGAATACGCGATAAAAAATAGGGGTTACCATTTCAATTAACGAAGTTGACCATGGTCGACCATAGTTCCGCTATGGTCAGGGAATTAAAAATGCGACGTTGCACAACTTGGGAGCCTACTGGATATTCGTGCCAAATTTGGTCGATATCCGTCAAGCCATTCAGGAGTTGACCATGGTCGACCATAGTTCCGCTATGGTCAGGGAATTGAAAATGCGACGTTGCACAACTTGGGAGCCTACTGGATATTCGTGCCAAATTTGGTCGATATCCGTCGAGCCGTTTGGCCGTGCATAGAAGGACAGACAGACAGACAGAGCGCATGCGCAGGGCGAACCGCTGGCTCTATCATGTTGAAATTTATATGGGACCTCAATGGGCCCTACCCGCTTAATCCCTGAGAATTACATTGAAATTGGGTGAAATCTTTGGTTACTACGGCTGTAACAAGGAAATTGAATCTATTTCACGCCAGCGCATGCGCAGAGCGCACCGAGGGTCCGATCATGCTGAAATTCATACTAAAACTCACTAGGCGTTGTCCAAACAACCCTTGAAAATTTGAGCGAAATTGAATCAAAATTGTGAAAGTTATGCGTGTTTGTTGAATTTAACGTTAGCGCATGCGCAGGGCGTACCGCTGGATCAATCATGTTGAAATTTGTATGGGACCTCAAGGGGCCTTATCCGCACCATCCCTCAAAATTTGAGCTGAATCAATTCAAAATCGTGGAAGTTATGGCTGTAACAAGGAAATGCGGACAGACTCACAGACTCACAGATTCACAGACTCACAGACTCACAGACCGACAGACACGGAACCAAATTTGTTCAGTAGGCTTTGAAACGCAAAATGCAAGTGGAAATTTTGATTTCTGAAGACAAAAATTTTTTGGCTCACGAAAGTGAACACAAGGCTTCCGCTGCTTCGCAGACTCGGAAGCAATACTGTGCTGAAGACCGGCTCATACGGCATCACTTGGCTAATATCTACATTTAAAATATTTAGTGTATGTCCTAAAATTTCCAGCGACATTCAAATAATGAAGGGAAGCCAGTGAAAGATATTGTACCAATCTACTGTAATGTACTTTACATCTAAGGTGCTGTACTTTAGTCGTTCAATAAGTACGTGAGATGGGCGATTTTGAATGAGATGAAGGTTTGAAGACAGAAAGAACTTTAAATTGGAACGGACTCATCAATGAAATCATTTGACTGACTTTAAGTGCTCATTTGAAGAGTAATGGACGTTTAATAACCATTTTCTAATCAACACGACTGAAGATCCCAATTAGATCCTTCAGCGATCCAATTCACGAAAATCCTGTTTCTCCATTCTCTGCCTGAAAAATCCGATAGGTAGCTACGGGACAATCGCCCGTTCAAGCTCGAAAACCCCTGTTATTTTGTACTTAATAGCGGATCAGTTGACCCAAAGCAATTAACTGTTTAGTAGGTCGGTAGTTGGTACCGGACATCAAATGGGCCTCCAGCTCCACTGAAACCCGTGTAATTTATCTGAGGGTTTCCACTCCTAGCTCACTAATGGCCCGCTGCTATTTACCTAGGGAGGAAATGAAGCAAAAGGTTTGCGAGGACTCCAAATGGGACCAACATCAAGGTTAGAATCATCAAGTGATACTCAACTCCTATAATGTTCACTCAACAATAGAACAATTTAAGCTCTAGAATTGGTTAATTTTTAATTTATTTTTGAGTAGGTATCTTACAGTTTTTTGAAGTAGTAAGTTTTTCATTAGGCAACTAAAATTTTAGAATTGAATACCTACCTACCTATTTTAATAAAAATAAGGGTGCTCTGAACGCAGAATTTTATGGTCTACAACTTTAATTATATGACATTTTTCATTTGGAATAACCGTTTTTTATTCTCAGGCGTGTGAAATTGAGAATAATACAGTTTCTCAAAATGGGAAAATTGCCTGTTTTTGACTGCCGGTTCCGACCAAAACGCTGAACCAAATTTAATGTAGGGAATCATTCGACACAGAGCGTAATGCTTTTTAATTTTGGTAACAGTGAAATTTGCTGTAAGATGCACCGTTTATATTTTATACGCCAACACCTGACTAAAGTGCCATATTTTCGCGGTTTTCCGGCTTCCAAAAGTTCAGGTGACATCGGAAATCGTCGCAAACTCATGCAACTCTTACTTGGGATGCCTACAGTGGTTTAAAATCGTTTCGAGCTTTGCACGATTTTTTCGCAGGCACGGCCTTTCTTGTTGAATATTTTGTAAATAAATTGAAATATTTAGAGAACTTCGTTTCTCAATAAATAGGGTTCCGTGTCTATCAGTCTGCCTGTGAGCATACAAATCACGCCTTGCGCATAAATGCGAGAGGATGAGTGTAATTTTGTTGTAGGTGAGGTTGTTCCCTTGATGGCCCTATATAAAGATGTTATCAAAATCGGACTTTAACTGCCATCTGCGCATGAGCAAACGTAAAATCATCACAAGACTCTTAGCTACTCGAAGGAGATTCGTCGTAATGAGCTGGACTTTGGCGGGTTGATGCGGGTTAGCCCCCTGAATGGTCCCAAATGTGGGAATAACGTAAAAAGTAACTGCGGTTTTCCAATGGCGACGAGAAAGCTACACGTGTGCCACACCGTGGCAGACTTTTTCTGTTGTTTTTAGACGAATTTCTGTCTCCTGGGTGGTTTATTTTCAGCGTTTATTTTCTGGTAGGTGTTCAAATTATGTTCATCTTTCGTCTTCACAGTATTAGATTCCTGTTGTCTGAATATCCAATTCATTTTGGTTTATTATTCTGTGAATAATACACCTATGTAATCGCTCAGCAAAAATTTTTATAACACCCCCTCAAATTTTTTTCTTTTACCTTTCAAGGTGAGCAGATTCCAAAAATGCAATGTCCGTCCGCCGTACGCCGTATCACGTGTACCGGCTTCATTTTTGGTCTAAAAAAGTCTTTCTTTCGCACACACATGCTCCATTTGGGCCCTAGTTGTGTCCCGAAACTTTTCAGCCCGATCGGAATATACCCAGGGGTGTTATGAGTGAAAATGTGTATGAAAATAGGTACTTTTTGTGTTTTAGTAACATGTTAGTAAAATGAGCTTTTGAGGTATCGTTTTCCATGTTTTCGGGGACGAGAAGACCGAATATGAAGTCAATTTTTACCAAAGAGTGGAAAATAGAGGTTCTACCAAATGTTCAGCTCCCAAAATTGATTTTTTACGAGTCAAAAACCTGGGAAATCGTCTGAAATCACCATCAATTTGTATAATAACACTGGAAGTAGTATCAACACGTGGATCAAGACGATTAAATGGCACTACCAATGATCAAAGATAAATTGAAAAAAAAAGAGCGTACCTAATTCGTGTTTAAGGGGCTAAAAATGGCCCCGAATTTCGATTATTTCACATGAAATAAGCAATAAATGAACAGCCAGCATTTCTGTAGGTATGTCCAATAGAATAATAAACCCATGTGACAAGGACTTTGCAGCGTTTTTTCAAATTCGTTAAGTATCTAAACTACGTAAGTACATTGAGGATTCAATTCGTTCTCCGATGCATGATAAGTTAATTAATTACCTAAATCAACCTTATTTCCATGCCGAAATGATTTTTTTTCAATTTATTGCTTCAGTTTGCTCAATTTTGTTGTAGAAAACGCTGCAAATCCCTGCACAACGGTTTATTATTTTGTATAGAATACCCTTCTGTTACAGATCACAGCTCTATGTATAGATAACCCATCTATATAATATGATATGTACTATTCTATGCATAATTATTTAGATCGCAGACCCTCCGTAGGTTAGTACCTAACCCCGTACTCGTTACTAGGTACCTACCTAAATCACGAGTTAAATGTTGCTAAAATAATTCTGCCGATGACAAACAGTACCTAACAAAAAGAAACACACATAATGAAGTTCTGAAAAGAAATTGTTGATGAGGAGTGAAAAAATTTGCAAAAGTACCTACCAACAAACTCCAGCCCCTTCTACGTAGATGGTATAATGAACCGTTGTGTAATAAGTTACCGTTGAGTAATGATTTACCGTAGTAATAATTTACCCATCAATAATACTTCAACGTTTGTTCAAGTTTCACTACCTACCAACAAACTCCAAAAGAGCCATCATTTTTCAAATTAAATAATATCACAGAACATCCAACTCGACTTCATACTCCGCCAATATAATCAGGTGATCCCTAGCAATGATTGGCCGTATTCACAAATTCCTATTGTGGGCGCGTCTCTGGTTACGAGATTTGGTTTGAATTGTATACAATTTCATTCACACTGGAGTCGAAAATGCCTGTCGGTGCAAACTTCGGGGCCTTACTGTGAACGAACGGCTGGACGTACGATGCTCCGGATGGTCTTAAAAAACTCGCAAGTTCAAGAACTATTTAAAACCGTAAAAATATTTACGTAAAAAAATGGTATAGGCGTTTTGAAAATTTCAACCCCTATTTTGAACCCCTTAGAGATGACTCACAGTAACGTCGAGCTTCGAGGACCAACTAGACGCCGAACGGAACCTATAACCCGAATTTCATCAATTTTTTTTCATGGTAACTAAGAAAAGTGGCCCGTACGGCGTACGGCGTACGGCGTACGGTGTACGGCGTACGGCGTACGGCGGACAGACAGAAATATTTTTATTGCAGTTTTGGATTCTACATACCTTGAAACATAAACCATCAAATTTTGAGGGGGGGTAAGAATTTTTTTTTTCATGCTCGATTCCAATGGTTCATTATTGAAAATAATAAACCAAAAATGAGATTTTGTATAAAAAGGAGAATTTTATATAAAAAGTTGTGAAGATCCAGATGTTGAGTTACCATGAAGTATGATAAATACTGTTATAGTGATCATCTTGGAAGACGTAAAGTTTGTTCGGATGATTTGAGACCATCCTGTTGATATTCATTTAAAGTTATATGTTATTGCTCGGTTTGATATTGTTGTAACAAGACCATGAATTTCAAACTTCAAACTTCTTCCATTCTCTTCCGTTCCGCGAGACAACATTTTCCTATCTCCGGACCCTTTACTGACAGTAAAGTTACTTTTGGCAACAAACGAAAAAGAACGGTGGAGTAAACAGACGTTTGAATAGGAATATTAGCAAAAGATAGCGCGTGGTTCGAACATTTATTTCCAATGGGGAAGGCCGAAGAAGAAAATCGAAGATGAAACTGCCAATAGCAGACGACTCTATAAATATTATGAGAAACGAGATTCGCCCATCGGAAGATCCGGTCGGAGTGGAATGGAGAGCTCTCTGTAAACCCTTGCTGACTCCTCCGGGAAAATATCCGAGAAAGTACACTGAGGACATTGAAGTTGTCCTCCTCATTTTAGCATTTTAGCTCCTAACTACTTGAACCGCAGCAAAATCATCTCGTCGCACGGTTCCAAAAAGGAATTGCCTCTTCCATTATAATATCATAGGTAATTATTTAACGGATTACTTTCCAACATCGTAATTATGGCCAAAAATGCTAATATTTCCGACTTATATATCAACCAACATTCTGTTGTTGTTTTTCTATTTGAGAAAAATAAAATAACTATTCCAGTAAACTAATATTAGCGGTACTCACGGTTAAATAGTCCATGTTGAAAAAGTTGAACTGACAACTTCGCAAAAAGGTCAAATCATGGGATACCCGTTGTTAAACTTAGGTTTGTTAAACTTTGTATAAATCGAATCGAGTGATTTGATGATAACAAGTGTGGAGAAGAAGAAGGTACCTCCAGAGGTCCAGGTGGATCGTCGAAAACAACAACAACAACAACGACAGGTAGGTACCTACTGAATGGGGAATCTTTATATTTTTGAATAATACAAAAAATGCGTGTATGTGTGTGTGTGTGCGTTGTAATCGCTCAGCAAAAAAATTTTATAACACCCCCTCAAAATGTTTTCTTTTACGTTTCAAGGTGCGTAGATTCCACAAAACGCTGCAAAGTCCTTGTCACATGGGTTTATTATTCTACTGGAGATACCTACAGAAATTTTGGCTGTTCGTTTATTGTTTCTTTCATGCGTAATAATCGAAATAGCTATTTCTGATGGTTTCCATCAATTTTGGCCCCTAACACACAAATTAGGCCCCTAACACACTAATTTTTTATTTTTTTTTCAAATTATCTTTGATCATTGGTAGTGCCATTCAATCGTCTTGATCCACGTGTTGCCAGTTTTTCCAGTGTTATTATACAAACTGATGGTGATTTCAGAGGATTTCCCAGGTTTTTCACCCATAAAAAAATCAATTCTGGGAGCTGAACATCTGGTAGAACTCAATTTTCCACTCTTTGGTCAAAATCGACTTCATATTCGGTCTTCTCATCCCCAAAAACATGGGAAACGATATCTCAAAAGCTCATGTTACCAAAGCCCAAAAAGTACCTATTTTTATACACATTTTCACTCATAACACCCCTGGGTATATTCCGATCGGGCTGCAAACTTTCGGGACACAACTAGGGCCCAAATGGAGCATGTGTGCGAAAGAACAACTTTTTTAGACCGAAAATGAAGCTGGTACACGTGATATGGCGGACGGCGTACGGACATTTTTGGAATCTACGCACCTTGAAACGGAAAAGAAAAAATTTTGAGGGAGTTTTATAAAAATTTTTTGCTGAGCGAATACATAGGTGTATTATTCGCAGAATAATAAACCAAAATGCAATGTTCCTACGCCGTATCACGTGTACCGGCATCATTTTCGATCTAAAAAATTCGTTCTTTCGCACACAGGCTCCATTTGGGCCCTAGTTGTGTCCCGAAAGTTTGCAGCCCGATCGGAATATACCCAGGGGTGTTATGAGTGAAAACGTGGTTAAAAATAGGTACTTTTTGTGTTTTAGTAACATGAGCTTTCGAGGTATCGTTTTCCATGTTTTTTAGGGCGAGAAGACCGAGTATTAGGTTGATTTTGACCGAAGAGTGAAGAATTGAGGCTGTAACGAAGGTTAAGCTCCCAAAATTCATTTTTTATGAGTCAAAAACATGGGAAATTGTCTGAAATCACCATACATTTGTATAATAACACTAGAAGTTGTATGAACAGACGTGTATCAAGACAGTTAAATGGTACTGTCAATGATCGATGATAATCTTAAAAAGAAAAGCCGAGCCTAATAAGTGTTTTCGGGGGCCAAAACTGGTGGAAACCATCAAAAATAGCCATTTCAATAACTGCACACGAAAGAAACAATAAATGAACAGCCAGAATTTCTGTAGGTATGTCCAATAGAATAATAAACCCATGTGACAAGGGCTTAGCAGCGTTTTTTAAATGAGGTTGATTAAATGTAAAAATGCGGCAAAAAATAACGTATCAGGTATACTGACATCCGATTGGCTGTTGGGCCAAGGAGGCGGAGTGAAGCCTCGGAGGCGAAGGTTTTCAATACTGCCAACAACCCAATATTGGAAATGGCAAACCTTCGTGGCAACCTTCTAGAACCTTTGCCGGCACCTTTCCCTCGGTTCGATTTTGAGGACGTTTTTTAAATTCATTTAAAATCCACTCCATCCATTGCGGTTCTGTACATCGTTTAAACTCGGAGTTGTGGAGCATATGCCCTGGACCGGATGAGGGAGTATTCTGTTGAGCGGCCCTTGATATGTACACCCACTACAGTTCGGTTTCTGCGCGGAAAGAGCGCATCCTCCGCGGCTTGCTCGTTGATCATCAGCATTCTTGACTATTCCGCCAAAGCCTTTATGGTCTTACAAAAGCCTTCAACTTCGTATCACACGACATTCTGCTGAAAAGCTCAAACACTATGGGTTTGACAAAGTGGATTGCACTTGTTGCCACATTGAGCAATGCAGTCGTTTGGAAAACTTCTCAGTGGACCAGTTCCAGACAGTCTAATATTTCTATGATAGCTTTACTCTGAATCTACCAACATCTCCCTAAAAAGTTGATATGGTCAAGAGACCATATCAAGAATAGGTTGGTATTGTAAATACGTAGTTACGTACGTGTGTAGGTTGTACAGGGTGGTCCACGGGAACCTGACGGTTTTTAAATGAGTAGTACATATTTGTTTTTCAACATAACACATTTATTTTTTCATATTCTTACAGCCAGTACCATGCCATTTAAGAAATCAAACCTTAAAAATAACATCTGTCATGTGGTGACCGTCTCGCTCTTAACATGTGGCAAGTCTTTTCAAAAACCCTTGGTGAACGTGCTCCAATAAGGGTGTGTCATTCGCGTGGACTTGTGCTCGAATCGTTTCCTTCAGCTCGCCTAACGTTCTCGGTTTGTTTTCGTAGACACGAGATTTGAGGAAACCCCACAGAAAAAAGTCACAGGTGTTCAAATCAGGTGACCTCGGAGGCCAAGGCATGTCCCCAAACCGTGAGATCAAGCGCTCTGGGAACATTTGGCGCAACACGTCCATCGATACTCTAGCTGTGTGAGGTGTTGCCTCATCTTGCTGGAACCAAATGCTTTCAGCAGGATGTCGTAGTCTGCGTAACTCAGGTCTCAGGAAGATGTTTATCATCTCAACATAACGGGCTGCAGTCACAGTCACTACGTTGCCGTTTTCCTCAAAAAAATGTGGACCGATCACACATTTGGACGATACTGCACACCAAACCGTCACCATATATGACAGATGTTATTTTTAAGGTTTGATTTCTTAAATGGCGTAAGAATATGAAAAAATAAATTTGTTATGTTGAAAAACAAATATGTACTACTCATTTAAAAACCGTCAGGTTCCCGTGGACCACCCTGTACTTGTTATCGATCGAACCGCAGCAGGGAAAGGGCGAGTTCTCTGATTCCGCTGAGTTGAAAGGGCCGTTGCGAAATGGAGTCGCTGAAACGGAAAGCTTTGTTAGTGGTAAATGCCGAGAGTCCTATGGCCACCCGATAACTAGCTCGGTCTCCCGTCAGCTGTTTCCAAAGCCTGTTACCGGCGAAGTGGAAAACCCGGTAGGGACCAACGTAACCAGGGACCGCCGCGCAGCAGCAGTCGTGTTCGGTGGAACTCTGGTCAAAGCACAATCCTGTGAGCTCTAATCAAGGTTTATTAGGCCACAAATAAGTAAAAAATTTCAAGATATTCTGGTTTTTGGGAACCGTTCGTTCGCCCTGCGAATATTTGTAGGTAAAGAAATAGCGTTGAATCCTTCGCTTGTATATCAGTGGTATGCGATGATGGAGCGCCTGGAATTTATAGCTAGGAGGTGAATGACATGTTACAACCGTTAACAGGTTGAGCAACGCGTCATACCAGTTGTTGAATGTATACCCAACCATCAGCCCTGAACCGGAGGTATTTTGCCGCTGATGGACAGTGGTAGGGTACAAAAAGCTTTGCATCTGTAGATACAAACAAGGTAACCAGGTTTCACTTGTACCTAGACACACAAGTCACATTCGAAACAGGACATAAGTAGGTGTCACCTCAACGAATTGTTAGTCTGTCGTAGTTTCAATAGCCGTCAACCAAATTTGACTTGCACCTAAAAGTAAATAATGATCGCACCTAAAAGTAAATGGCTTATTATTGTACCTAAAAGTAAATAATTATGACTTATTATTACATCGTCCCAAAGCCTCCAAAGGAATCTATCGCCCACTGACATATATCCTTGACGGAATAATAATAAACTATGAAGAAGCAGTAAGAAATTTAGGTCTAATCGAGCAACGGGATATGAACTGGGAGAGCCGTATCAAAAAAGTACGCGGTTCAACATTTAAGAGCTATCAGCTACGTAAATTAGCCCGCGGTTTTCTCCAAAACGTAAAAATGCAATTGGTCCAAGCTGTAGTAATCCCACTCTGGGAGTATGCGATATCTGCCATGTCTGACATGAGCGGAAAACACCTAAAAACTATGCAAAAGGCGCAAAATGCGGCAGTGCGATTCATTTTTGACATTAGAAGCTCCGAACATGTTACCCCGTATTACAGACGACTACAGTGGCTCAAAATTCAGGATACGCTCAACTTAAAAATTGCCACAATTATCTGCAGTATTCCGAGAACAAAAAACCCTTGCAAAAGAGTACAAACGCTCTCAGATATCCGTAATATTAATAACCGTAATATTAGGAGTATCTGCCATATCCCAAACCACCGAACGCTAAAAAAATTTAAAAAAGAATTTAAATTATGTTAAAAAATATGAATAGAATATGAATCGAAAATAGCTCCACATCAACATAATATTATATTTATTAAAAAAAAGGAAAATAAAAAAAAAAATGAAATAAAAACTAACATAACTAATCATAACAATAATTATGTACCTACCAGCAAGATAAAACTGGAATCGCTTTTTCTTTCTTTGTATCTACCATACCAGAAGAGCATGTATCAATAAATTCATATAGGTTCATATAGGAGTGATATATATTTAAGTTTGTATGTGTATCAGTATTAAGTTTGTATATTTTGATGATTTAGTATAGTACCTATAAAGCCTGAAGATGCATTGAAATAGTAAATTAATTATATCTGTGCATATCACTAGGCCTTAAGTATATAGAGTGGGTCACTAGGCCTAAAATCTGTACAGATTTATTAATAAACGTAGTCAGTCAGTCAGTCATCACCTTATCGAACTGCCCAAGCTCCTCGTCGTTCTCGTACCTACGAGCTATTGACAGGAATAACGAGAAAAATTATTACATCTTCAATGGGTATTGTATTGAACGCCGAGCATTTGAACTGCCCGATCAGCAAGATGCTGTGGATTGGAGTTGAGAAGCCTGAAAGTACCGAACTAAAGGTTCCAAATTGGTACCAAACAGTCTGAGGACAATTTTTGTACAAAAAAAAGCAGACCATTCACATATATATGTTGAAAAAAGGCCTCAAACATCCATCTGGATGGATTTTATTTTTGGCAAAAGTTTCTGTGTGCAAAAATTGTCTGCGTTCTAGAATGCCGCTTCTTCAGCCGATCCTTCATCCAGATTCTCCTCTTGTATCTCATCTTCATCTTCTCCTCCAGTGCTTCACACACCGCAAGCTATCATTACAGCTGCAAACTGCAAGGCAGAATACAAAATACATTACAACCCAAGGCAGAATACAAAACGCCCATTCATGACTGGTGTCCTTCAAGCAACTGAATTTGTATGCAAAAATGCAGAAAGTAGATATGGACCCCGAGATGCTCAGATTTTTGCGCAAAAAACACGGGCAGTGTGAGGGCTGCTGCTCAATATTTTTGGCTGCCCTTTTGCGCAAAAATATGACAAGTTTTGGTACGAAATTTTGTCAGTTGTCTGGCTTTGACTGAGTTGTAGAACCTACCTGTTTTCATCTTCAGTTCGACGTTAGTTGAGGGTTGAACCACCTGCCAGTGAACTTCTACACCCGATACAAAGCGATCAAATGAGATCTAAACTCATTTCCCCCCCAATCGATCTAACTTGACAACCCGCCCTTGAAAGTGGCCTTTCTCAACGAAAACTCGTTTACTTCTATCTGAAGTCTTATTATTCATTTTTCGTGTCTCGTCTCGCGATCAATTTTCATGGAAAATCCAATTACGTATCTGACACTCGATAATTATGCTTTTGTTCACCATTGCTCACAGGTCGGGATTCCAAAGTTTGTACTGTAAACGACGTTTTATAGTATAAACTATAAAAGTTTTAAGTAGTACACAAAGGATGTCAACTTGAGCGTCAAATACCCCTAAAAGAAACTTTGAGGTACACGTCAACAACATGAACGATAAATAAGAGAGAAATGACCTACATTCAGTGCTCGCTCAGCCATTCTTACAGAGTTGTAAAAATTATGAACTCAAGCTTATTATATGAATCACACTAACGATGTGAGGAAGCTATTCGTATGCAAAAGTGCTTCGTTAAGGTATGGTCTTACTCCCATGCAGTTATTATTCGGGGCTGCAATTTCCAATCGGAATAAACTTGCTCAACGTCCCGTTTGTTCTGATCAGATCACAAGTGAGGAAGGTCGGGGTTTCGAAGTCGTTGCAGCCCACGCAGATATAAGTTTCCATTATCTCCAGAGGATTACTCAGACGTGACCAAACGCTCCAGTAAACTCAGCGCAATCACAACTATCAAAAAAACCACAGTCATGCAGCATGGCTATAAGAGCGAATTTTCGAAGTTTTCGGCATCTTCCTCCTCCGCCTAAAATTTTCTGAAAATTAATTTTCGGCCAATGTTTTCCCAACTTGATACCAAACAAAATTAAAACAGGAGTAGTTTTACGCAAAGTAAAATTTGGGGTGGAAGGAGGGGGAGGGGGAAATCAAAAATGTTTTGAATACCAGAAGAGTAGGTATTGGGTACGTAACAAATTTTTTGTTCCATTTTTTGCCGAGTAACACCTCGGTTTGTAGATTTTCCAACGCTGAACACGATGGTGAAGTCAGAATTGCGATATCCCATTCCGTTATCAGATTAGAGCAGACGAACCAGGAAGAACATCTCAAGAAATAACCACGTTCCTTCATCTTCAAAGTGCTCCAGTTTGAGAATGGAGTGAGATATCGCAATTCTGATTTCACCATCGTGTTCAGCGTACAAAAACCTTTAAAATGAGGTGTCACTTGTCAGACTTTTTCATTTTGGGAATTTATGGGTAATTTCCCCCCCCTAAAACTCCCCAAAACTCCCCCTTAGGGTGGCCCGATTCTGCCCATCTTCGAACTTAGCCTGTCGATTGCCAAGACAGATTTTTCGTGCAAATTTGAACTTTTTATCTCAATTCTTTCGAGAGTTATCGTCTGGAATGACACATACATATATATATATATATATATATATATATATATATATATATATATATATATATATATATATATATATATATATATATATATATATATATACATATAATTTTTGGTGTCTTTCGGCAGGGAATTCAGGATGGTCTGAAACGGATTTTGGTATAAAAATTCGCTAAAAGGGAGAAAATGCAGACAAACCAGTAACATGTAACAGGGGGTATTCGTGGTTTTCTCTACTATTTTAAAATACGTTAAATCGATAACGTCGTAAACCGTGGGAATCATGAGGCCCCTGTGTTGAACTCTGCTATGCTAAACTTGTAATGCAGATAAGGAGAATACAACAACAGCAACAAAGTAGGCTATTGATTCGCAGGTTACGCTGTTTGTTTGAGCAGAAAGTTAGGTATTTGTCTACTTCCGTGTTGTAATCTGTGTTCTGTGTTGAATTGTAAGAAGAAAAATAATGCCAAAGAGAAGCCACTGGTAGATAAACTACGAAATAATGAGACGCAACAAAGGCTGTCGGCATCACGGAATGGCTGCTCACTCTTCGCCATTTTGTATATCAGACTATCAGACTTTAACGTGGTTTCGATTCGACGTTTAACATAGGTAGACTTTGTTATCGTTAACGTATCATATCGTCGATATGATAATAGTTCATTTTTTCGAAGATTTTTCTCGAATTTTAACACATTCAATTAGGTCCTAACACGCCTAACACGTTTAACGCGTTTCGACGTCGTAAACTTCCTGTCCTCGAAGAACATAATTATCTTGTCAACGTTTACTGAAGTCTCAACCTCCAGTGGAAGATGGTTCGTAGTGGAATCCATCAAAATGCAAAATACCGTGCAACAGATGGTCGCGTGGGTGGAGCAGTGACCTCAAAATATATCGATTAGTTGGATATCTCTTCCAGCTCTTCTGTTATTTTTGGAAAAATTTCTCGCCTTTCAAGACCGTCAGTTCAGTCCAGAACGGGAACGTGTATGCAATTGGGTTAGTGTTATTTTGGAACTGGTGTAGTATTTAGATGTGTACATTGATAAAGAGAACTAGATCAGATTTTTGGACATACCGAAATATATAATTCGGGGCTGACATAATCAAAACGCCCTAGCTCGTAAACTTTCAGAGGAAGGGTAAGTATGGTGTTTATGACGTTTTTATATTGATTCCGAATCTTAGGACACTAGACCACGGAGCTTGGCTTCAAAAATGAAGATTACCCATGACTTCTGTTTATATTTTTAGATGAAAGTAGGATCCATTCTATGAATTTTGAGACCAACCGTAGTCTCCTGCGATGAATAGTTCTTTTATTTTCGTTACAGACCCGACAAGATGAGGTTGTTCCTTCGATGTCCCGGTCAATGTTTGGCCACCAAACATAGCTCCTAGCCAATGCCTTCGCCTTCACCATCCCAATATGTCCAACATGCAGTTCCTTCAAAACCCTTTTTCTAAACGAAGCAGGAACGTAAACCCTATGCCCCCAGAAGAGGCAACCATGAGAGAGAGAAAATTCTTCAGTCTTGTGTCCCCAAGTCTGAGATGTTGGAAGCGAGGTGCCCTTCCTCAGTGAAGAGAACATTTCAGCATCGAATTCGAGTTGTCTTCATGTCATCAGATGTGACTGGTAAATTTTCTTACTGTGAAACCAGGAAAACGTCAACGTCGTATGCGTCGTCAGCCCTCTTAGACGTCTTCCTGGGCAACCTTGATAGACAATCAGCATTCCCATGGTCATTACTACGCCGATATTCTACATCGTACTGAAATGCCTGAAGGAAAATTGCATAGCGCTGCAGACTTAGCGCTGAGATCACAGGTAAACTTTTACTTGGGCTAAATATGGATAGGAGTGGCCTGTGATCTGTCACTAACACAAAAGGGAGCCCATACAAGTACGGAAAGAACTTTTTTAACCCCGAAAATGATTGATGCCGCCTCTTTTTCTATCTGACTCCATTTCTGTTCTGAAGGATTTAACGTACGGCTAGCGAATGCAATAGGCCGCTCTGAACCGTCAGGGATGCCGATGTGAGATGACTGCACCCAGACCATAAGGGCTTGCGTCCGCCGAAAGTACAATTTGCTTCTGTGGATCGAAATGGATGAGTACACTCTCTGACATAATACTTGCTTTTATGTCGTTGAATGCTTTCAGACAACGGTCGTCAAAATCAAATCTCACACAACGTCAAAATTCAAAGAAACAGCTCATTTTTTTGAGTTTTACTAGTCGAAGTTTTGTGGTAGCACTCGACGGTGGATCGTCAAGAAATTTATATATAAGTTTTAGTGCCACGATGGCGCCTGGGCGCTGGCATCGGCACCACAATATGCAAAACCCCGCCAATTTTGGGTCTTGAAATTCGGAGGCTGAACTGTGTGTACCTCAAAACGTTCAATGTTCGGCGCCTCTGGTGGCAGCCATGGCGCCAGGAGGGTGATTTTCTGTGGTTGTCAGTATATTGTACGTGTGTACAGAATGGGCAATTTTCGTGGGTAGTAATTTTGTATTTTCCATCTCAGAATCGGATTTAACAACTTTGATTCCCCGCGGCCAATTTTCATGTAAAAACTCCGTATAGCTTGTGCAGCAAACGGATAGAAAGAAAACTCAACGTCGTAAGTGGATGGATGGTGCTGAGGGTTCTCCCCTGGCGGACGCGGGAGTGAGGGGCCTTTACCTGTGACGTCATTTCGATTTCTTTCCACTGGTTGATCGCCCAATTTCAATCACCGGATACCCCTCATACAGCACCTTTTCGGAAAGCACTCGCCGAGGTCTTTCACTTAAGAAAATAAAAAAATACAGGTGAAATTGCCCATTTCGACATTTTTTTTACAACATAATAAATCTTTTAATTACACATTTTGCATAATACAGACAGGTTCACAGGTAAAATTATGAATGCAACGTTCCTTTGTTTATAACCTGAGCCTAAGGTCAGTGACCTGTCCAGGCTTGTTTCTCTCCCAGCTCAGCTTGTGTATATGTTGATTCGGTAATACAATCATTATAGTTTATAATTCTTGTACATTATATCTACTTCTTAAATATCTTAATTTTAACTAACTTAAATCCAGTATACTCAAACCTAAATCTTGTATATTTCTAAATCTAGTATTTCTTATGGTTTTGAACACATCATGAAATCCGTATAGCTTGTGCAGCAAACGGAAGAAAGGAAACGAAATGACGTCATAAGTGGATGGTGCTGAGGGATAAGCTGGCGCTGCTGAGGGGCCTTTACCTATGACGTCATTTCGCTTTCTTTCTACTGGTTTATCGCCCTTTTTTCGATCACCGGATACCCCTCATACAGCACCTTTTTGGAAAGCACTCGCCGAGATTTTTAGTTAAGAAAATAAAATAATACCGGTAAAATTGCCCATTTCGAAATTTCCTATGGTTTTGTTGAATTTGAACACATCATGAACTCCGTATAGCTTGTGCAGCAAACGGATAAAAAGAAAACGAAATGACGTCATTTCGCTTTCTTTCCACTGGTTTATCACCCATTTTCGATCACCGGATACCCCTCATACAGCACCTTTTCGGAAAGCACTCGCCGAGATCTTTTACTTAACAAAATAAAATAATACCGGTGAAATTGCCCATTTCGAAATTTCCTGTGGTTTTGTTGAATTTGAACACATCATGCTGAAACACGATGACATTGCCCGGTGCCACTGATGCCAGTAAATATACGTTCTTCGTATCGGCTCAGCGCACCCACTCGATGTGGTCTGAGATTTTGAATTCAAGAGGTGAGGTATTGGAAATAACCCAGAAAACAAAAACTTCATTGTGGAAAGTGGCGAACCCGGCGTTCGGATGACAAGCCTCTTCCTTCCCCGTGAAACTCCCCCGTTTTTGTTCTTTTGACGGGATAATTCCGACATTTAACCAAAAAATGCCTTTTCCCACGGCCTGGCACTTCCGAAAAATCTCGAAAGTAAGGCGCCATCTATTGTTCTAGGCCGCGTCAGCGACTCACCGGCCTCCCAACAAACTTCTCAGTCTGATAATCGTAGAAATTCGTCGCAGCTTGTTGTGGATTCCAAAAGTTTTTGTTTGTTTTTTTTTCTTATACGAAAGAGCGAACTTTCGAATTTCACGGCGTGAGAGATCCGAACAGTACGGCGCGTGTAATCGTCGATTCTCAATGCAGTTTGTGTCTACAAGAAGGAATTACGCGTGTGCAGATGCTTTTGCTGCTCAAATGCCAATCGCTTTGTGTACTTATCAACTTCCTCGCAGCAGTTCTTCGAGTTGTTCTCTGAAATTTTGTCAGGTGTGAGATAATTTTGTCAGCGTCACTTCCGGCTATTACCCTCGGCCTTTATATTATAGCATTTCTAAGTCAAATTCAAGGTTGTACCAAACAAATTGAAGATTTTCCAAGTAGGTACTTTTGAAACCTGAAAAAACGTTGAAGTATTATTGGTGGGTAAATTATTACACAACGGTAAATTGTTACACAGCCGTAAATTATTACACAACGGTTCATTATCCCATCTACGTGGAAGGGGCTGGATTTTGTGGATAGGTACTTTTGCAACGTGAACAACCGTTGAAGTATTATTGATGGGCAAATTATTACACAACTGTTCATTATACTATCTACGTAGAAGGGGCACCTATACAGGTAAATTATTACACAACGGTTTATTTGCCTTATGATTCGTGGATAACTACAAATAACTAATGACTGAAATATTGAATCCCGCGCATTTGTAGGAAACTTTAATTCCGGAGCCGGCTTTAGTACTCGATTTAGGGCTTTCCAAGGGGGAGCTCGAGGGTATTGACTACAGAAAACAGTGATCTACGCAGAAGGGGCATCTATACAGGTAAATAATAAACCATTGTGTAATAATGTGCACGTTTTTTATTTCGAATTAAACGTTCCTCTAATTAACGTTTTATTTATGTCAAACGAGGTGAATGGGTTTCAATTTAAAATATTCATAGGCTTTGTAATCCACACTTTCATCTAAAATAATCCGTTGGACGGTTGGTAAAGGATCTCATACTCGTACACAAGCAAGTTTATCAAACTTATTTGATACCTTGAACATTTAATGGTAGGAGTTGCCCAAGCGTTGGGCGGCAAAATATCCGTCAAATGAGTTTGATAAACTTGCGTGATTGTGTATGGCCAATTGAATGAATTCCAGTCGAAATTGAAATAAATTTGATATTTGGAATGGAAAACTTCGAATTGGACTTGGAAAATGTTGAATTTGTTTTGGAAAACCTTGGATTTGTTTTCGAATTATTGCTGGAAAGCTGAGATCACGAAAGAAGTTCTTCAATGAACAAAAATGTATTGAGATTTAGTCTACTTCCAGTTGATTTTTTGTTGTTGTTATTGTTGAGATTATGGAGTTTTGTCCATTGCTCAACGTTGAGCTCAATTATCGACAACCCTTTTAGCGACATTAGGAAAAAAAAGATAATTTGGGACACAAGTGTGGGGGGGGGGGGGGGGGGTGCAAATTGCTGTAAATTTTTTGGTTTATTATTCTGTGAATAATACCCCTATGTAATCGCTCAGCAAAAATTTTTATAACACCCCCTCAAAATTTTTTCTTTTCTGTTTCAAGGTGAGTAGATTCCAAAAACGCTGTAAAGTCCTTGTCACATGGGTTTATTATTCTATTGGACATACCTACAGAAATGTTGGCTGTTCATTTATTGTCTTTTTCATGTAAAATAATTGAAATAGCTATTTCTGGTGGTTTCCACCAATTTTGGCCCCCAAAACACGAATTAGGTACGCTCCTTTTTTTTTTTAATTATCTTTGATCATTGATAGTACCATTTAATCGTCTTGATCCACGTGTTGACACTTTCTAGTGTTATTATACAAATTGATGGTTATTTCAGACGATTTCCCAGGTTTTTGACTAATAAAAAATCAATTTCGGGATCTGAACATCTGGTAGAACCTCAATTTTTCACTCTTTCGTCAAAATCGACTTCATATTCGGTCTTCTCGTCCCAAAACATGAAAAACGATACCTCAAAAGCTCATTTTACTAACATGTTACTAAAACACAAAAATTACCTATTTTTATATACATTTTCACTCATAACACCCCTGGGTTTATTCCGATCGGGCTGAAAAGTTTCGGGACACAACTGGGGCCCAAATGGAGCCCAAGTGTGTGCAAATTGCAGTCTATAAGTGAAGGATATCTATTTCGAGAAATACCTGAATTGCCGTTAAACTGATTGGCTTGTTTAATGGGTTATATTTGTGGCTAAAGCGTCCACGTTTAGTTTACTTACATGTGAATTTAAAAGGCAACTTCATGGTTCTTCAGTAGTCAGTGACAAATGGTCTCAAACGAAGTGACCTAGTTTCATTCCGTTTTGCATTTTCTCCTTTCTACTCTCCAAATTCATTTATTCTTTAACAAAAACCCCGAAATAAAGGATGCCGGTTTGAAGAAAATTATACTAAACGCCTTTTCACGTCCTGTCTCGCGTCATAAGGTAATTACTGGTGACGATCTGAGTCATGAAATTGCTTTGGGTTTTCTGTTTGAATTTCTATTCACTTCGGACTCTTTGTGTTTTCCGACAATTGAGACGTTTCTCGCGATCTTAATCCCGTGTGGGAATGATGAGGTGGAAAAGCCATTCGTTGGAGTCGATGAAAAGATGGAATCTCTTGTTTTATCACTACGAACGACCAAATGCAGTGCATGGGCTGTCTCAATCTTGTTATAATATAATGCTAGGAATTGCGTAAAGCTCGAAATCAGGTTCTTGTCAATCAGAAATAGTCCAGGGAAATCGTACCGGAAAAGGGTACGACAAAGTTTTCCAACTCGAAAGCCCTCCGGAACTTCAATTCCGGAATATTCTATTCAAAATTTAAAGTGTTTGATAAATTAAAATTTTAAATTGAATATTTTAATAAAATTAGGTTGCTTTGAACGCAGAAGTTGTTGTTCTACAACTACTTGTTATATTATATAATGATGTTTTTCGTTTGGAGTAACAGTTTTTTATTTTGGGCATGTGATACTGAGCGTAACAACCTACCAGTCAAAATGGAAAAATTGGCCCAATTTTGACTGCAGATTCCTGCCAAACCGCTAAACGAAATTTAATGTTTTAGGAGGTCTTTCGACGCAGAATGTATGTCTCTTCGTTTTCGTTAACTGCAAAAATCGGATTTTTGCAGTTACGTCCGTTTGTGGTGGTGTAAAAAAGATACGCCACTTTGTCATTTTTCCGACGATATATGTATATTTTGGCATATTTCTGGAAATAAAAATATTTTCCTTCGTTCATTCAGTTTGGATTTCGTCGTCTCTTTTGATGTGTCTCCCAACTCCAGCTTTGTCATCAGCCGTTTATTAACATTGCCTTGTTTAACCTCCTCGGCGGCTTGTTCCGTACAAAAATCACGCTCTCAGTACTCGTGCTAAGTCGGACGATCTCGCAAACTTGGCTTCGAGAACACGGGACGATCCCCTGGCACGCATGTCAGCTTTGGCTCTCAGTCCAGTGACCCCAATAGCCTCCTTGTTAACAGATAATGGGTAGGTACGCCTACTTTTCGACCAGTTTCTTTTCCCTCTTCCTCGTCCAACGGCAAACCGGAAACAAGTTTCATGTTATTTGGCTCCCGGCCAGCCGGTAAAACGGTCCCCTTTCCACTTCAAGTATAAAAGCCAGTATTTCACCGAAATGTCTGCGAAAACTTTCGTTTGGTCACGTGGAGAAAAATTAGTTTGTGGAACTGTCTTCAGTGCAGTCATAAACCGTTTTGGGCCTGCTCTATTTTATTCGGTCATGATCTGCACTCTACATGATCAAAAATTGTATTCTTTCGACAGTTTTCATGGTTGGTTGGAAGGTATAACATATTTACTTTATTTGTGGAAAACACAGAGTGCATAGACAATTGTCAAGTATAAACCTAAAAACAGTGTTAGAGAGAAAAACAGTATCAGAATTAAAGGCTAAACAACAGATATTTAGGCAGGTAGGCACACTAGCAAAGAACTAAGTGGCGTCAACAAGAAGAAAAAAACACATCAACAAGTAGGTTACAAATTCCACCATACAACAATTTCCGATGAAAGAGATGACTCAGCTCATATAAAATGCATCTTCTACATAAACAACGAAAGACTAGTTAAAACTCCAAAGTACATAAATGCTAACATCACATCGCACTATCACAGGAAAATGTCAAGACAAAAGTCATCTAAAATAGTAACATAAATTAGCACTACTGATCAGAAGACTCTTATGAAAAACGCTGCAAATCACTGCACAACGGTTTATTATTTTGTACAGAATACCCTTCTGTTACAGATCACAGGTGTCCGTATAGATAACCCTTCTATATAACATATGTACTAAACTACACAAACATATTATGTAGATCGCGGACCCTCCGTAGGTTAGTACCTAACCCCGTACTCGTTACGAGGTACCTACCTAAACCGTTGTGTAATAATTTACCCGTATAGGTTCCCCTTCTACGGAGATAGAATAATGAACCGTTGTGTAATAATTTGCCCATCAATAATACTTCAACGGTTGTTCAAGTTGCAAAAGTACCTATCAACAAAATCCAGCCCCGGTACAAGTATGTTATAGCCCCGCCAATATCGATTGTATCGATTATCTCAAATACATCGATCCTTGTGGTATCGATGACGGCTCAATATGGCGTCCCGATGCCTACATCCCGGGTGCCGATATCAACTTTCAAAATGAATACGGGAAGACCATTGTAAGGACACCAAAAAATAAGAGTGACTATAACATACTTGTACCATCTATTCAGAAGTCCCAAACAACCTGCTCATTCACGGGACAGTTTCTGGGATTGTTTATCTTTTTTGAGATGCGAGCGCTAGCGAGCATCCAGATCGCTTGACAATGCGAGCGGCGGAATGGGAACTAAACTTCTTGTACACCCACCGTCTTGTCTGATACACGTCATCGATACCACAAGGATCGATGTATTTGAGATAATCGATACAATCGATATTGGCGGGGCTATAACATACTTGTACCCCTGCCCCTTCTGGGTAGATGAGCCGTTGTGTAATAATTTGCCGTGGTGTAATAATTTACCATTGTGTAATAATTTGCCGTTGTGTAATAATTTGCCGTTGTGTAATAATTTACCCATCAATAATACTTCAACGGGTGTTCAAGTTGCAAAAGTACCTATCAACAAAATGCAGTCCCTTCTGGTAGATGAGCCGTTGTGTAATAATTTGCCGTTGTGTAATAATTTACCCATCAATAATACTTCAACGGTTGTTCAAGTTGCAAAAGTACCTATCAACAAAATCCAGTCCCTTCTGGTGATGAGCCGTTGTGTAATAATTTACCGTGGTGTAATAATTTACCGTGGTGTAATAATTTACCGTTGTGCAATAATTTGCCGGTGTGTAATAATTTGCCATTGTGTAATAATTTACCCATCAATAATACTTCAACGTTTATTCAAGATTCAGAAGTACCTACCAACAAAATCCAATAGTCCATCACTTATCAAATGAAATAATATCGCACAACAACCAACTCGACTTCATACAGCCATCCTTGATTATAATCAGGTGCTCCCTAGTGATGATATCCGGGCAGGATTTATACCGTTTGATTCACGATCGGTTGACGAAGCTTTTTGGTGCACACGAACGGCTCGACGTACAGTGCTCCGGGTGGTCTCAAAAAATTGTTTAGCTCAAGACAAATTTAATATCGTAAAAAAACCCATACCCTTCAATCGAAAGTTTTCGAGCTGCGGCGTTCTGAAAATTCCAACCCCTATAATTTTGAACCCCTTAGAGATGACTGACAGTAACGCCGAGCTTCGAGGACCAACTAGACCCCGAACGGAACATATAACCCGAATTTCATTAATTTTTATTCATGGTAACTAAGAAAAGGGCCCTTACGGCGTACCGACAGAAATATTTTTATTGCATTTTCGGATTCTACATACCTTGAAACGTAAACAATCAAATTTTGCCGGTGGGGGGGGGGGGTAAGACTTTTTTTTTCATGCTCGATTCCAATGGCTCATTATTGAAAATAATAAACCAAAATGATACGGTGCGAATGCGACGAACGTGCATATTATGTAAGCCCCAGCAAATGAAAAGTACAATGTTTCCACTTAGGCTAAATTGAACAGTACTGAGTCACCTGTTTGGGTTTGTAATAGTTGGTTTTGCTTTTAGTGTACTGTCGAGTTGAAAAGAAGGGGGGGAGGGGAAATAATAATAATAATAGTAATAATAATAATAATAGTAATAATAATAATAATAGTAATAATAATAAAAGTAATAATAATAAAACTCAGAATCTGCCTTCAAGTGGCATCACAAGAAATTGCAGTTTGGTCCTGACAATATACCTAACAGGTTAACCTGAAACGTCGAGTGCAGTTATAAGCCCCCTCAGCATGTTTTACACTCCGCGTCTGTTAAAGAATTTTCTTCGGTCAAAGCTTCTCGGAAACCGCACGTTCGTGGATCGTTCCGTCATCGGACAACCGTCTTCTGCAGGGTCCCGCAAACTGACACGTTGGCCTCGAAAAAAAAAATTCACAATGGGCGATTCCGAAATTACCGTATAATAGCGTCCGCTCTTGAAGAGTCGAAGAAAGAAAAACGGCTGTTGGGTTGGAAAACTGTCGATTCCAAGTTATATCATGGCGGATTTCTTATAGGAACTGGGAAACCGCTTCCTCGTGTATGGGCCATCATTTTCCTAAATATACACAGGACCTGCGCCGAATTTCTGGATTAAAAAAACAAAAAATAATCATTGATCCCTACTTGGTTATTCTTGCCTATACTCAGGTAACCAGTGAGAGTGTAATTTTCTTAGTTATAACCTCCATTGTCACTGCTTTGCAACCGAAAAATGTCTTCTCAACCCCTGACCGAAAATCCTACATAAAAGATTAATAATGATAGACACGAGGAAATCAATGATTAGGCTACCTATGGTTTTCTTGAATGTGGAAATGCTTGAATGTACTGCGGTAATTAAAAAAAAAGTTTTCCGGACATTTTTTTGACAAAATTTTTATGTTGTTATGTAGTATTATTAATTAGAAACGGCTGTACTTTCTCACTTCATTATGTATAATTGTGTATAATTTTCTCAAGCATTCAGCACCAATTCTGCCATTATTTCAGTCAAAAAGTGTCTTCATCTTAAGACTGGGCACCACAGCCTCGATCAAAAATCCTTCGCAGATGCTTACGAATGTTATGATATCAATGGAAAAATCATTGCGTAGTGCGTAGGGTATTTTGACTAATCTGTTTCCAAGTGTAAACTATAAGTTGGTGTTCTTACATGTATCTTCCACACCACGTCTTCTTTCCATAATACTATAGCTGGAGCCCGGATTTTTATGTCGTTTAAAACCCTTTTTTATGCACCCAAAATATGTCTTTAGAACTCAAACAACATAAATATATGCTAAGAAAAACGCAATTTGCCACTAAAAGTGTATATAAAAAGGCGAAGATGTGTCTAAAAACTCGAGACGTTCTTTAAAATACCCTATTATTTATTTATAACAGACATTTAAAATTAATTATAGGTTTAGTTGGAGCAAGGTAGCAAATCGTCAAATGACTCGAGAAAACGCAGCAAAATTGACTCAAAAATAAAGGGACTCGTTCAAGTTGGTAACTCGCCACCATCGCAAGAAACCTTTAATACAAAATTTGAAAAACTTATCTCAAAACTTTTTTTTTAAACGTCTGATTATGAATTTGCAATGGAATCAGCCCATCATTTTGGTTCGTTTACCGATAACAATTAATTTGGGGTTAGGAAGCAATGTAGGTGGACCCTGAAGTGACCAAATGAGTTCAATTTTTAGTTATCAGACGGCATAAAAGGCTATTTTGTCATTTGTTTTTATTTTTTTAAATTTGTTTTTATTCATTTCTTTGCCAGCAACCAAAAATATGCTGTTATTTGCATTTACCCGCTAAATATGCAGCTACCTGACCCTTGAATATAAATACCTATATAAAGGTGCATTTGGAACCTGCTTGGTGTGAAACGGATAAATAATTTCTGATCTTTAAAATATTCGTTCAGGAAAATAATAAGTAATATTACATAAAGTTCCGGCGTGGAGATTGTCACACAATACTTCTGTGTTCTTAGCAACAGTATGGCTACAAGTTTGGCGGCAGGGGCCACTCATTTCGCTCAAAAATCCGTAAACTCGCATAGAAATCTCACTTTCAACCAGTTTTTGACCCGACACACCACCGTCACCATTCAGCAAGTAAACCTAGAAAATATCGGGCCCGTTTATTTTTGCTGTCAATTGGCCAAATCAACTGCGATCGGGCTCAAAATCAGTAGGCTTGATCTAGACATCCTAAAGAGCATTTTGGTACCAACCGCACCCATGATGGTCCATTTTGACGGCAGTTATCATTGAAAATAGAAAAAAATCTAGAAATCCCGTCATAAATCCTTTGATGTTCCACCTAGAAAACCTCGTTTTCATCTCGAATTGAAGAGTTCAAGGAGCTGAAAAAAATCCAAAAAGGAATTCTGAAAAGGCCGTATTTTGAGGACGTTATGTCCATTTGAAATTCCAACGTACTTACATACATACATACGTACGCAGCGTTATCAAGCTGAAAACCGTCTAGAAACTTGTTTTAAGCACTTCTGAACAAAGTTTCTTGGTTTTCTCGAACACGTATTTATGGCGGTATCACCTTATTCCCATTCCTGTATAATAAATATATAATAGGAACATGGAAGTAAAATCATCGTCCTAGTATTACTACCTAGTATCATAATATATATCATTACTTAAAAACTAACCTCTGCCGTATTTAGGTATAGGCTATATTTTTCTTGAATATCAGAGTAGTTTTTTCCCCTCGTGAAATCTTGAGCTTCCTGGCTTGAAAACAAAATAGCGATGGAAAATCGCTGCCTAAATAAGGTAGTGTTAAGGCCTTTTATCAACGCACATTTGCAGAGTCTGGAATCATTCAGTTTCAAAGTTATTTTAATGTTCTTGAAATTTTGCATGGATATTGAATACGTTTCAAAATGAAATAATGGACAAGGACGTCTGAAGATAGTCTTGGGTAGGTAGTTATAATTCAAAGCTCAATGCCTGCCAAATCGGCGCGGTGAGACGGGTTAAGTCATCGCATTCCTGTTTCTTCCCGAGAACTATCATTTACGCTTTCAGTTCGAATGACTAACATAATAAGAATATAAGAATACGTGACGTCATCGATGAGTAATTCTTCAGGCTAAGGCCCGCCTCACGGTCCAGTATGAGCGATGATACTAGGCGCCTATACTTGGCCGTATACCTAATACAACTACTCGTTCACGACTGAAAAGAAAAAACGCTGCAAATTATTACACAAAGGCCTGTATAGAGCCCCTTCTGCGTAGATCACGGTGAAGTATTATTGATGGGTAAATTATTAGACAATGATAAATTATTACACAACGGTAAATTATTACACAACGGTTCATTATACCATCTAGGTAGAATGGGCTGGATTTTTTTGATAGGGTACTTTTGCAACTTGAACAATCGTTGAAGTATTATTGATGGGCGAATTATTACACAACGGTAAATTATTACGCAACGGTAAATTGTTACACAACGGTTCATTATAGTATCTACGTAGAGGGGAAAAACTACAGGATAAAAATAGAATAGTCTATTTCCACGTAAGCTAACAAACTGTAGACCAGTTTCGGTTGTTAAACCATCATCAGTACATAATAGAATGAAAATTGAATGAATTTCATTCTATTATGTACTGACGATGGTTTAACAACCGAAACCGGTCTACAGTTTTGTTGTGATCGGCTGTTCCTCCACAACCAATGTAATGTACATACATGTTGTACCTCAGAGTGGGGACCCCCCGACCCCCCTCTGATCATGTCAGGGGCCTATAAAGAGCCGAGGGGCCAACAAATACATAACCATTCTCAATCAAGCGATCGACTCGTCTGTCTCCTCCTCAATCACTACACTGGTGACCCCGAGTGGTGACACGCAGCCTCCGCCCGCCGTCTGCGACCGCGGTGCGACGACAGCGACGACAGCGCCTAGCAACGACGAACAACGCCGCTCAGCGCCCGCCGACCGTCTGCGACGAGCCCCACCTCCGCAGCACTACGCCCGGCACACGCACCCCACTCCGACGCCCCACAGCGCCGCCCCCACGGACGCCACACAGCGGCGCCCCACTCCGACGCCCGCCTCGACGCCCAACGCTGCGGCCCCCCGCTACTTCGCCCCACCATCCGATTCCTATATAAGGAAACGGACGCCGGCGCCTTGCACACTTCCTGCTGACACTTCCAGACGACACCTCTCCGGGACTGGCGCCTACAACGAGAACACGGACCCGAAACCACCGACACCCGCAGAAACGACTCCACCGACATCAACGCTCCAGCTCCGGCCGTACGACCCCGCATTCCCGCACGTCTGATTCGCCCAACTCGAGATCACATTGACTCACGAAGGCCTCACGACGCCGCATGCTAAATTCGCCCGCGCCTTCGAGCCCCAACAAGCGGACCTCTACGACGACCCCAACCGACTTCCGAGCACGAGAATCCGTCAGTCCACGCCCGCCGACTCCGTAGAGCCCTCCCGGCCGACACACATCAACGCGTAGAACATCAAATCGTCACGAAGGGACCTCCATGCCACGCGAAACTTCGCCGAATATTACCGGACCTCAACGCGAAAGCGTCGGCCCATTTCGGCGAATTACTAGCGGCTGGCACCATCGAACGCCAACAGCTACCAGACGTTGACAACTCGCCTTTTCGCCACGCACGCACCGTCCGACGGCTCCCGGCTCACCGCCTTACTCAACTGACTTCCGACGACGAACTACCGTCAGTCCTCGCCCGCCGACTCACTCGAGCACTCCCGGCCGACACACCGACCCCGCTCGTTCGGCAGCTTTTCACACGCGCCCTTCCAGACAGCATTCGCCTTCACATAGCGGCGCGCGACGAACCCGACGTCACGAAACTCGCTGCTCTCGCCGATCGCCTCAAACCCTTCGCTCCCCCTCCTCGAGTGGCTACCGTCACCGAAGAGGTTCGTGTGATTCGAACAGACGACAACAGCGACCGCCGTCGCAGCCACGACCGACCACACGCAGCGCGACGAACGGCTCGTGTTTCTACCGCCGCACATGGGACCCCCGAGCACAAAAACGCCGCACCCCATGCACCTGGCGCCCGCAACAACAGCCGCCGCGGCCGTACCCACGCACTCAACCAACACCCCGGCTCTTCATACGTCGCAAACGTACCGCCCCCAACGACACCGACCCGGACAGCCACAGCCGACCACCGCAACCAGCACACGCACCTCCCACGCCCGACAACCGCCACCGCAACAGAACAAAATTTAACTAAATGCGTTACTTAAATTCTGGGGGGAGCAGTGTTGTGATCGGCTGCTCCTCCACAACCAATGTAATGTACATACATGTTGTACCTCAGAGTGGGGACCCCCCGACCCCCCTCTGATCATGTCAGGGGCCTATAAAGAGCCGAGGGGCCAACAAATACATAACCATTCTCAATCAAGCGATCGACTCGTCTGTCTCCTCCTCAATCACTACAAGTTTATTAGTTTACGTGGAAATAGACTATTCTATTTTTATCCTGTAGTTTTTTTGCTATGGATTTCCACTACTCCGCCGCAAGTGATCTAAGTTATATAGGTAGAAGGGGCACACAACGGGGTATTACACAACGGTTTATTATTTGACTTAAGCTTCATGAATGTCTACAAATACTTAATGATTGAATTATTGAATCCCGCGAATTTGTAGGAAACTTTAATTTCCGGGGCCGGCTCCAGTGATCCAATTAGGGCTTTCCTGGGGGGGGGGGGGGGGGGGGGGGAGCTCGAGGGTATTGACGCAGAAAACAGTGATCTACGCAGAATGGGCATCTATACAGGAATAAACCTTTGTGTAATAATTTGCAGCGTTTTTTATTGCAGTTTCGGATTCTACATATACCTTGAAATGTAAACCGTCAAATTTTGAAGGGGGGGGGGGAGTTAGATTTTTATTTTTTTAAATTTTTTCTTCATGCTCCATTCCAAAGGTTCATAATTTAAAAAAAAACCAATAACGGTATTGTGGAACGTTGACCTCTAAAGATTTCTAAACAGTGGGGTATAAACACTTGAAATAATCTCGAATCGTCGTTGCATTCAGTTAAAGGCACAATAAAAGTTCATAGCTTCAATTTCGATTTAAAGTTTCATAGAGTTTCTTCTTCATTCTGTAACAATTGGGATCCTCCTCGTCGCCAATTTTCCTCTACTTTCAACCCCCCTTCCTATCAACGCTAACAGTAAGTCAAATTGAACCTATTGTCTCTTCTGTCCCCTTGCATTTGAAGGCCTATACAGCAAGCCCACCTTTCTCTGGTGCTTTTTTCAGTCAGTTGTTTTCTTGCTAAAAGACGGATTTCTCTCAGCGGACCTACTTACATAACAGTAATTGTTTGTTTAAATTACGCAACTGGTTTTACGCCAAGTTTACTACCACGGTGCAGCTGCAGAAATGCATCATTCATGACGAACTCAGTAACAGGTACCAGAACAAACGGATACTGACGGCAAATCCCATTTCAAATTTCTATGACACAATGAATTCACTTTATTTATTTTTAAAATGAAAATAAATTCCGTCCTGAGAAGTTAGACACCAACCGCGGTTGATACTTCGAAAAGCCATTGAAAAATAACTAATCATAGGACAGAGTGCTGTTGGTGCCTAAATTCTCATTAAAAAGTAATATACACAATAGTAATAATATATCGTATAGTAATATACAGTGAAACTCCTCTTAGTGGACACCCCTATATAGTGGACATCCCTTTAAATGGACGATTCGGCCATGGTCCCGGTGTAGAGAGAGGAGATTCAATGTATTTGAACCCCTCTATAGTGGACTTGGACACTCATTTCGTCGTCCTGAACCCCTCGCAATGGACAGTAGACCCCTTTAGACGTGTAGAAAAGTTTAAATTTTTCTTATCTGACAGCTGTGTTTGATCTGACAGAGTTCATTTTCATTTCATTTCATTTCATTTTCATTTCATTTCATTTCATTTTCATTTATTGGCAATATATCATAAATACATAATGGAGAGAAATATACAAAATAAGTAAAAATACTAGAAAAATAAGCCGAATTTGGGAGACATTTTAATTAGAGAAATTGCCCACCAAAGAATAAGTTCGGAAGAGCTTGTGCTCTTCGGTGGAGTTCTAAATAATCACAAAATAATATGAAAATATGAACAAAGTGCCAATAAATATGAAGAAACGAAATAAATCATGAAACTAGAAACAAAGACGAAGTTAGGTACATGAATAAACGCAACAATAGAACAAGAAAAACAAAATCAGGCTTACAAATAAACACTCAATTTCTTTTTAAAGGATGACAAATTATGAAATAAAAATATATTAATGCCACTTTCAAACAAAAATCCAAGTGCCTTAACATAAGCATTACTTCTATAAAATTAAGTTAACGTTGAATTAAGTTAAAAATTGAGTTAATTTTCTGCTTGTGTACGAGTAAATTTGCCATCGTTCGAATTCATTTTTCGTTTGTTTTCATTGGCCATCATCTGTATTCATTTGACCCTGGCCCACTGACGCTCTCCTGTTGTACGTTCTTTCCGTCGACAGTCGCATGTTTTCACTCGTTATGTCAGTGCATCACGAACGGGAAATGACCGAATCAAAAATGAAAAAAAAACAGTCTTCGATTCTCCAATTTTTTCAGAATCAAAATTATAAAATTTTATTTTTCGTGAATTTATCCATTTATTCTTGTATTTTTTTACCTAAATTACCCTAATTGTTGTGTAATTTTTAAACATATTGATTTTTGACAAATTTTACGATTTTTTTGCGCATACACACTAAATAATAAAACAGTATTATTAAAAAAATACGTTGGCATTTTTTGACACACCTTTATAGTAAACACTTCTCTTGCTCAGGCGCGTGACCACTATAGAGGGGCACTCCTCTGTAGTGGACACCTCTCTATAGTGGACACTTATTTTGGTCCCGTGGTCGTCCGCTATAGAGGGATTTCACTGTGAACTGCTTTGTTGACTCATGCACATACCCCGTCACTTTACGTTGAACACCATAAAACCTGATAGATGTAGTCCGATTTGACGACCAGTTGGTACTGTTAGGCCCCTTTCACACTGCGAGGGACACCTCAAGTTTCACACCTGTCGATACGCTGCTGCAGCTTTTGCTGTTAACTGTCATTTACAGTAGATGTGAACATTGGATTGTTAATTTTCGCGGTGTGGGGCAAAACTTTGAACGGCTATAAAGAACGGAATTCCACTGCAAAGTGTTGGAGAGAAGTCATTATTTTTACCCATTTCCGACATTTTCAAACGATTTTTTATTTATTTAAATTTGACCACTATTTTACGAAAAAATGGCCCATTTTCTAACTCACCTTATCTTATGTAATTATTGATGTTTTGACAAAACAAGGAATTTTGTACACAGAATTTGAGCTTTTTGTGAATTGGGATTATCAGATTATTGGGAACTTCGATTGGGACCGTCAGGTTATTGGGACGGTCATATTATTTTCATGTTTTGCCACAAAGACTGTTTTACAGTTTCCCGTGAAGATTTACAAATTTGCCAAATATCAGGTCAGCCATCTGCAGAGCTGAGGTTGGTCTCATTTGACAGATTTCACGAAAAAAAAAAAATCATTACCCGCCGAAAAAGGACAATTCCAAGTGCCAGCAATTTTCGCCCGCGAAAAGGTTTTACCTACCGATGAGTTTCAGTGTTCTAAAAAACACTTGTGAGTAAAAAAGGACTAGTTAGAGGAATACAGTTTCAACTGCGTGTTCTTCACCTGAACTTGGTTCCTCACCTTCACCAGGAGTTCGTCAAATGATGAAATTGACATACGAAAATAATTTATAATCGAACAGCCCGCGTTCAATTTATGAAACGGCCTCTCTTGAATCCTTGGAACAGTGAAATTGAAATGTAGTTTCGTAAAGATTGACCTGGCTCGAGATTTGTCCGAGGGGGAAATTTATAAATTGATTTTCAAAAGGTCGGTGCAACCTCGCGGTAAAAAATTGTGGACATCCTACTACCGCGGCCTATCTAACGATAAATTGAATGAAATTAATATTTTATAAGGAATCTGCGTATTAGGGCCACTTTCACCAAACTGCCTCTAATGTCTGATTAACCTAACGAAATCGTAACGGGAACATGCAGGTTAACCGTGGCGTCAGAGATTTACATTTCACCACAGTAATCAGGGCATCAGTTTGATGTCGGCGTCAATTTGATGGCGGCGTTAAGGATTCGTTAAGTTAAGGATGCAGTGTTGCCCGCCGACGGTTTTTGTGTCCGTTTTCGACGAAACGATGCCTCATCGGGACAGTTAACGGGTGAAACGACATCAAAATCAAAACACTTTGTAGGTACTCGCGAACAACTTCCGACTATGACATACGAATACCGTCGCCTTTCAACTCAAACTCAAAATAGGACTTCACGGCACAAAACGTAAGTGAAATTTCAGAGATTTCTTTTCAATATCCTACCAAGTACCTACTGCTGGCAATGCGTTCATGTAGTATCTAAGTACTATACTTACGTGTATTATCTGGCGAGGATCTGACAAGAATCAGAACGCAAACTAACATGTAATATCCTTTATAGTACATGTACCACCACAATTATACACAATTTTAGGGAAATATAACTTGATATTAACCTTAACGTGACCACTTTGCCAGCGCACCCCAAAATTGGTCAGCTTCTGCTGTGTAACTCTTATGCCGTTTTTGAAAATATGAAACAATACAATCTCAATCTGAATCTATTTCTGACGTGGTCTTGGTTGTTCCAGGAATGGAAAAAATATGCTCCTAGAAAACCGTGGGCCCCCACTTCTGCGAACAGGAAAAAACTTATTCGTTACGATGTTTTGATGTATCGGTTGTGAGGTTATTTTGGTTGCTATACTTCCTTTTTTGAAATACAATACATTTTGTTCTGTTAATAAATAAACATTATTATCTACGACAGAGGTGCTCCTTGTTAAGTATAACTTCCTCTCCTTTTGATTTATTATTCTGTTAACAATACACCTATGTATTCGCTCAGCAAAAACATTTTTATAACACCCCCTCAAAAGTTTTTCGTTTATTCAAAATTTGTGGAAACCTTAAAAAATGCTATTTTAATTATTGCACATGAAATAAACAATAAATGAACAGCCAACATTTCTGTAGGTCCAATAAAATAAATAAACACGTTCATTTGACCTCATATAGGGAAGGTATGTTGGAATGTAATAACTACTCACTAGGTAGTAGATACATTATTTTAAAAAATTTATTGTACATCTACTCAAAGCATAATATATACATAGAAAGAACTATAATATGTATATAATATACATTATATACATGCTGCTAATCGTCCGTTAACCTCTTAATTGGTGGAGGGTCCACCAATTAACTTTAACGAAATCTTTAACGGGCACGTTATCCCTTCTCCTTAAAGTTTTGGTTATCTTGGGGGTGGTGAAAGGAAAATCGCTCTGATGTCCGATTAACCGAGGCCGTTAAAGTTAATCAGGTCGTTAAATAGCTGGTGAAAGAGGCCCTTAGAGTGTTACTTATGAATTATCGTTAGGCCTACCTATAACATCCAGTCTGGGAATTGGTCTGCGATCGGGCACGCAACTGATTGAGACAGTAACCTTCAAGTTTGTTTACAAACCAAAGACAAACTTTACAAAGCTGTAAGTGGGCCTTTTGTTCCGCGTTTATTAGTTTCTATTTTTAAGGCGAGGATCGCGTCCGTTATGGGCTCGTTAAAAAGGTAGTGTGCTACTGATTTCACTCGGAACTGAGGACTGGATGTAGGACAAAGCTCTTTTCATAGCTTTGGGTTCCTATCCGATTTATTTGGCTGGTAGTTCTCACGTGTTGACGTCTTGTTTTATAACTGCTCTCGAGTGTTTAAATGAATTACGAGTTTTATTTAAATAATAAATTCAGATAGCAATTCTATTTACATAATTATGGTAATAATTTTTTAATTTTGTTAATATTGTAAAAAGAAATGTTATTTATAAAGAAAAAGTTCTTAGATCAAAGTAACTTAAAGTGAGTTGTCAATTATGTTGATCGAATGCATAATACAATTCGAACACATCCAATTGATTGCGCATCCAATCAACATAACTGACAACTTACTTTATGTTACAATCTAAGAACTTTTTCTTTACAAATAGCATTTTGTTTTACAACATTAACAAAATTAAGAAATTAGGTAGTAGCATAATTATTTAAATAGGATTTCTGTCTGAATTAATTATTTAAATAAATAGGTATTGCTAATTTAAGTAAAACAAAAGATTTGTCTTTGTATACCTAAATATAAACAAAAAATGTTCATGTACCTATGGCATATTCTGAAAATAAACAAGTATGCTGTATATTCTTTATACAATAATATTGGTCTACTGTACCGTCATTTCATTCCAAACTAGTTTCGTTTACCTACCATTTGCAGATGTATCAAGGAGCACACCACCGTACAGATAAAAGGGCGTTTTTTGGCATTTTCCACAGAGAGCCAAAAAGTGGCATTTGTTTTTAGCGCTCTCTAGTGGCGTCGCAGATGGAAGTTTAGTCTACTTATTGTATGGAGTGGTAGCTTCGAACAATGTTTAGTTTTCGATTTGTAAGTGAAAAAACTGAAAAATGACCAATCATTTTGAGGTTTTTGTATGTTCTTGCTGTAAAGCCGGCCTCTGGCGAGGTGGAAAACCTAAAATTCGGATTCAGCATCTCAAAAATCATAAATAGAACCGACGAGGACAAAACTTATATAATTTTGGTTTATTATTTTCAGTGATAAACCTTTGGAATCGAGCTTGGGAAAA
Source organism: Leptopterna dolabrata (assembly GCA_954871275.1). NCBI lineage: Eukaryota > Metazoa > Arthropoda > Insecta > Hemiptera > Miridae > Leptopterna > Leptopterna dolabrata. The sequence continues at coordinate 6,373,389 of OX940986.1, read as the reverse complement.
TAAATAAATTTTAACCCCCCCCCCCCCCCCCCCTTAAATTTGATGGTTTCTGTTTCAAGGTATATTTAGAATCCGAAAATGCAATAAAAACATTTCTGTCCGTCCGCCGTACTTCCCACTGTTCTTCGTTACCATGAACCAAAATTGACGAAATTCGGTTTATAGGTCCCATTTGGGGTCTAGTTGGTCCTCGAAGCGCGGCGTTAATGTGTTAATGTTGATGTGTGTGTGTGTGTGTGTGAAAAATAGGGGTTGAAGTTTCCAGGACGCCGTTATCTCGAATTTGTTTACGTTTTTAAATAGTTCTCGAACTTCTTAATATAATTTTTTCCGAAGAAAAAACGGATAATTTTTCTTCGGAAAACCCTTTGTTGACTGGACCAAGTAAGTAGAGTACCTAATGAAACGTACCTACTTACCGTGAAAATTGTACCTACTTACCATAAAAAACTATAAAAAACCCCATAAAAACTAAGTAAATGTGTACCTCATTAAACATACCTACTTACCGTAAAAAATGTACTTATTTACCATTAAAAACTTTTGAGTGTGTACCTAATCAAACGTACCTACTTACCGTAAAAACCGTACCTACTTACCATAAAAAAAACTATTTAAAAACCCATAAAAAACTAAGTAAATGCGTACCTAATGAAACATACTTACCGTAAAAAATGTACTTATTTGCCATAAAAAACCTTTGTTGACTGGACTAAGGAAGTATGTACCTAATGAAACGTACCTACTTACCTTAAAAATTGTACCTACTTACCATAAAAACTATAAAAAACCCCATAAAAAACTAAGTAAATGTGTGCCTCATTAAACCTACTTACCGAAAAAAATGTACTTATTTACCATAAAAAACTTTTGAGTGTGTACCTAATAAAACGTACCTACTTACTGTAAAAATCGTACCTACTTACCATAAAAAACTATTTAAAAACCCATTAAAAACTAAGTAAATGTGTACCTAATGAAACGTACCTACTTACCGTAAAAATTGTACTTACTTACCATAAAAAACCTTTGTTGACTGGACTAAGGAAGTGTGTACCTAATGAAACGTACCTACTTACCTTAAAAATTGTACTTACTTACCATAAAAAACCTTTGTTGACTGGACTAAGGAAGTGTGTACCTAATGAAACGTACCTACTTACCTTAAAAATTGTACTTACTTACCATAAAAAACCTTTGTTGACTGGACTAAGGAAGTGTGTACCTAATGAAACGTACCTACTTACCTTAAAAATTGTACTTACTTACCATAAAAAACCTTTGTTGACTGGACTAAGGAAGTGTGTACCTAATGAAACGTACCTACTTACCTTAAAAATTGTACTTACTTACCATAAAAAACCTTTGTTGACTGGACTAAGGAAGTGTGTACCTAATGAAACGTACCTACTTACCTTAAAAATTGTACTTACTTACCATAAAAAACCTTTGTTGACTGGACTAAGGAAGTGTGTACCTAATGAAACGTACCTACTTACCTTAAAAATTGTACTTACTTACCATAAAAAACCTTTGTTGACTGGACTAAGGAAGTGTGTACCTAATGAAACGTACCTACTTACCTTAAAAATTGTACTTACTTACCATAAAAAACCTTTGTTGACTGGACTAAGGAAGTGTGTACCTAATGAAACGTACCTACTTACCTTAAAAATTGTACTTACTTACCATAAAAAACCTTTGTTGACTGGACTAAGGAAGTGTGTACCTAATGAAACGTACCTACTTACCTTAAAAATTGTACTTACTTACCATAAAAAACCTTTGTTGACTGGACTAAGGAAGTGTGTACCTAATGAAACGTACCTACTTACCTTAAAAATTGTACTTACTTACCATAAAAAACCTTTGTTGACTGGACTAAGGAAGTGTGTACCTAATGAAACGTACCTACTTACCTTAAAAATTGTACCTACTTACCATAAAAAACTATAAAAACCCCATAAAAAAACTAAGTAAATGTGTACCTAATGAAACGTAGGTACCTACTTACCATAAAAATTGTACTTACCATAAAAAACCTTTGTTGACTGGACTAATTAAGTGTGTCCCTAATGAAACGTACCTACTTACCTAAAAAATTGTACCTACTTACCATAAAAACTATTTAAAAAACACATAAAAAATTAAGTAAATGTGTAACTAATGAAACGTAGGTACCTACTTGCAATAAAAATTGTACTTACTTACCATAAAAAAACCTTTGTTGACTGGACTAAGTAAGTATGTACTTAATGAAACGTACCTACTTACCATAAAAAACATTGGCAGTCATATTTTCGACTTGTGTTTATTCGTTGTGGCTCCGTTGACCGGTGTGGACCAGGTGCCTACTGCCTACCTGTAATTATACGATTTTCATCATGTAAAATTATCCCTCACCTTTTCGTTCAGCAATGTTTTCTTTTGAGATGACCTTATTTCGTGTTGGTAGTTGTTCGTATCTGCATCCTCTCGGCGAAGTTGTTCTCAATAAGTTGACACCCGAGGTCTTGCTAAACTTGAAAATCGTCCATTTCCCACCAGCTCCATCAGTTCCATTAATCAGTTCCAGGCGGTACGAGTTCGCGAAGGACCGATTATATTAGACGAAGGAAAAAAAAGTCTCGTCAGATTTAGTGGGTCAGTAAACTTGCGTGTCGGGTTCGTCTCGTCGATCGCGAAGGTAAACCGGTCCAAAGATGTACAAGTCCTTGTTGAGTTTGTCGCAGGGGCTTAACCAGAGGCTGCGTGCAGTCCCTGACGATTATCGTTTTGAACGGTGAAAAATCAATTATATCCACACTGGATCCATCAGAGGTCTTTGAGAAAGGTTCGATTTGCATCTCAAAAAGCCAACTCGGGTTGGTGAGTTTCTCCAAAATAATGGGTTCCTGAGACAAACTTCTTAGGATGTGCTTTCTTGGTGGCCAATATTCAACATGGAGATGGCCGTGCTTAGAAACAACGCCGTCCTGTATCCAGAAATTCGAGAAGGGGCGATGGAAAACTCGTGACAAACCATTTCGAGAAAAGGAAGAATCGGCCCAGCCCCGTTTACGACGTGGCCCAGCATCAATCTCGAAAGGAAAACTCGGAACAACTCAGTTAATGACCAAAATGGCCAACTTGGGAAAAGGAAAACTCGGTCCACCAGTGAACCATAGAAATGAACGAAATGAGCTAATAATTCAATTTTAAGAGTTTATTCGTCATTGGCATCGTCAAAAAATTGCCAAGTTACTGACTAGAATCTTATGTTACGTTACAAGCGTCATTATTACCTAAGTATCAAAATAATACTGAGTATTGGGCCCATAGTGGCTGCTGACCCTCACGACCAACCCATACGGTGCCAAGGTACCACCTAAATATCTATAAAGTAACTCATTTAAGAATTGTTGTCTTTGCTTTGTATGAAAATTTTTGGTAATTGACGGAGATTCGCAACTATTAATTTTGACTATAATCTCTTTTTGATAATTGAGCAGCTGTCGTGAAAAGGCAAAAATATTTGGGTGTGGGGTTGGGAAATTAAAATGAGAATGAAATGATTCACAGGCGTTCGCTGTTAGGTTTAGTTCTGAAGACGGTGAAGCCCACATCGTAGGAGGGTATTTGGACTTTGAAATAACATAATTGGAGCGGAAATACGTTAAAAATGTTGTCATAGGTTTAGATCGTTCAACGGGCCTAAGGTTAGAAAGTTCGTTGAAGCGTCCCTCAACGTCCTCCGGCTTTAAAAATGGTAGCCCAAAAAACAATTTCAGCCATTGTCCTATCTCAGTATGATCTTTGTAATCTACGGAAAGTCCTACTTATTGAATTTTTCTACACCATGATTGGGTTAAGTGAAACCTGCAACAAACTAAGGAATAGTCACTTATGCGTCAAAATAGGAATACGGGGAAGGTATATGATCTCCACTCCTTCAGCGCGCACTTCCCTTCACAGAAGAAACGCATACAGAGTTATAAGGACACATACAGAAGAGATACACATTTATACATACCTTTCAGAGCCTCCCAGTTTGAAGCTGTGGTTATAGAGAAATGCCGAGGGGAGTAGTTGTTAGACCTCAACTGGCTGCCTTGTGTGGTGATTCTATAATTTTAATTTATGTAGCTATATATATGTATGTATGCGTTTATTTGTATTAATCATAGATTTGTATTAATCATTTGTACAAAGGGTTCGGTTACATAGAACCGAATTTAAAGCATAAAAATAAAAGTAACTGACCACTTCGGCGAACAACGGTTTAGAAAGAAGAAAAATTGTTCAGCGTAGTTATGCAACTGAATAACTTCAATACCATGCCTATTTGCACTTCCAAAAAACAAAACAGAAAAATTTACATCTACAAGGACTAGATCAATATTGATTATGAGTCGTGACCCCAATGTGACAAGCCTGCTTGTGCTATTAATCAGGGGCGTTGCGTCCATAAGGCCACTTGGGCCACTGCCCCGGCATCCAGAAACACAAAAAACTCCAAAAAAATGCCAGCCATTTGTTCAGTTGGCATTCGAATTTCCCTCCGTATACTGTACCTGGCATTTTTCACGAAGTTCAACAGCGACTCGACAGAGTTCTCTCTCTCTCTGTCCCAACCTGTGTCTGGCATGGCTGTGGCCAAGACAAGTAACTCGGAAAAAGAAGAAGAAGAAGAAGAAGAAGACAGAGTTCTCTGGCTATGGATATTCGAGAATTTTATCAGAATATAGCTACACTAATCGATGTCTTGCAATCGAAATCGAAACCTACGCTTCTGAAACTAACAGGTCCTGGGACCTGGTGTAGCCATGGTAACATAGAAAAGTGGCCCGTCCGTGCAAGCTCAGTTGAGTAAAAATTTGGTTAGCCACGCCCCTTTTGGGCCCGAGGCCCACATTTCCATCCAAAAATCGTTTGTGTTCACAATCGATTGGATTGTTTCAATTCATGCTGTTATCTCGATACGAGATGCTTGTCCTATCTTTCCTCCCCTAAAAGTTCTTATCACTTTCGCTGTTCTGTTCATATGTTGAGTTTTCAATTTTCTGCTTACGTTTCGAATTTTGTATGTTCCCATTCGAGTTCCCTTTTTGGATTTGCGATAATTATGTGCGTTGTGTCCTGTCTGTGGTCTTGTGGATTGATCGACGTCAACATACACAGATAAGTACCACTTCTAGTCTGATTCTCCATCCAAGTAGGTACTGGCCCGCGGGTCATTACTTCGTTGTATTTTAGTCTAGTTCGTTGTTTAGTTTATTTGCTTCTGTATTTTTGTACCACATGAATTCGGTGGCTAACTTACAGTCGAAATTTTCGACGTTTTCATACGAGGATAGAGTGATGATTAAAAGTTTAGGAAGAGATAGGCCTTTGCTGAGTATTAGTATGAAGCTATAGAACTTTTAGCTTCTGGTAATCCCGGGTACTGGTCAGAACTATTGTGAACACAGTGCTTACATTCTTCGGTTGATTAAAATCCACCCATTTCTCATAAGAAGACCACTGTTGGAAAACATTTACAGGTATTTTGTAGAAAAAGCTGTTAATTTGTGTTCCGGTTTGGTGGCCCACCATTTTCAGAGCCCACGCACCGCTACTGCTATACATGACAAAATACTCTTAAAAAATAGATGTAGTAAAAATCTATCAATAGTAATTAATCGTTCAGGATAAGTGCTCGTCGCATGAGTGACTCGACAGTATAGCTGTAAATTTCAATCATTTTACCCTTGTCATTATTAATATCAAATAAGTGAAGAAGTGCTATTTCGTTCCCATCGTTTGTTGGTGCAATATGTATAGCTAAATAGGAATTCCAATAGCTAGCATAAGCGGGACATTTCAGATAAAAGTGGACAAAATCCTCCATCTCCTGCATATTGCACGTTTTGCATATCTCCAGGCAGTTTATTTCATAGCGCCTTTGTTTTAGGTAGAATTTAACCTTCTTCTGGGAAGCTAATCTTATTTGGGCTAACGTCCTTTCTACTTGAATATTTTTCAACCCTCTCTCACTATAATCTACAATATATCTGAAGAAACTATTGTATCGTGCTTCGTACGTTTTCTGGATATCTAGTGATAGGTGATGATTACTGTATTTCGTTGTATTCGTTCTCCCATTTCTCAAAAGCGCCTATCTCACACAATGAAAACCTGATCTTAGTTGCCTAATTTAGTGTTATGGTGTTGTTGGATCCCTTTTGGTCATATTTTATAAGTTCTTCTAGTCACAGTCTTGGTCATCGATTGCAATCCTTTTTCAACATTCTGGTTAGAAACCCAATTATTCTTGAAAAAACCTTTGTTTGTTTTTAGAGGAAGACATCCTACTTCTAATCTAAGAAAATGAGAAGGAGTGTTAGTCGGAAGGTGTAGCATATTCTTAATGAATTGATTTTGAAAGACTTCGACGATATTATGTAGCTATATCCATTGGGTTTTCTCAAATCACAAAGAAGGTTTCCCTCATCTACCTTCATTACAAACAAGGTTATTTGCAAAGGTTTTCCTACCTAACTATACGTGCACCATAAGGAAAATATACGAACGCCGTAACTTGGTCCTTAGATGCGTACCTTGCAAAGTATTCCAAAATACGTTCGACACTTACGTACCCTGCGTAACCTTTTCACTTCCGTATGACGCTCTTTGGCTCATCTGGCTCAACATACCAAGTTCTTCACGTTTCGAAATCAAAATTCAGTTGACACACTTTACTCACATCACACACGCACACCCACTCAAACACCCCCCCCCCCCCCCCCCCATCACACTCTCACTTGACACACCTGCCTCACATGTTGACCCAAATCTCCATTTGGCTCAATCTCCATTGAGCCAAATCTCCGATCACCAGATTTCCATTGAGACGAATCTCCATTTGGCTCAAACATTCGAAGTTCTTCACGTTTCGAACTCAAAATGCAGTTGACACACTTCACTCACGTGTTGGCCTTTATATTCCCAGTTCTTGTAGGGACTGTCTAGTTAATAGAGAGGGGATCGCACGATTGCGGCCGAAATGAATAAAAATCGTCCGGTTGCGGCCGCAGTGGACCAGGAAGGGAAATTACGATCGCCCGGTTGCGGCATTCATGTCAAGCTTATGCCAAAACGGATTCGGAAACCACGGTTGTTACTGACAGCCGGCTAACCCGACAACCTGACGAGAATGTGACAGTTCGAAATTGCATTCGTAACTCGCTGAAGAGAAAGGCAAGGGAAGATATCAGTGAGCGGCCATTCAAACTGATTCATTCTGGAACTGCTGCTGAGTGCACTGAAAACTTGACTGATGAAGATTTGGGGTGTATCAGGAAGGGTATTTACCTAGCCCGAAGATCAATCATTCCAAAGAAACCAACGGATATTACTGAAGTTCACTAGTTTTTGGAATCAACAGGTGTGACAACAAGCGACGGCAGTAGTAACCGGTACGAGCCGTAAAAAACAACGGGTACACGTGGCCGCAATCGGGCGGTTCCAAAATTGAAGGGGACAACTTAGTGGCCGCAATCGGGCTATGGCATTTTTGACTACTGCGATGGCGGGCCGCAATCGGGAAACCCCCAATAGAGATTTAGTAAAATACCAAAATTCACCGTGAAATGTTGGTACATGATGTGGTGGTCGAATAGGCACTGAATGCCTCATATTCGGAGATCGTGGTCACTTTCTTTCTCTTGACGGGATTTCGTATGCAGCCGAGAAAACCATTTCCGGCGATCAGATTCGCATTTCCCGACTCGCTCGTGCTCCGATTCGACGTGTTCGGCTCGCCGGCCTCTAACGGCGATTCCCTCCCAGGTCGGAACATCCACGAAGGGTCTGATGAGGCTGGAAAACTGGGACAAAGCTGCTCCGGAGTCCGTCGCAGGCAGAGGCTCGGCTTCCAAGAGTTGTGGCAGTGAAGGCGAGCACCGGCTTCACTCGGGGGGTCCCCTTCAGTCACGATCTTTCGGGTCGTGACTCACATTTCACGCGATAAAGCAAACGATCTGACGTTGCCCTTCATCGTCCGACTGACATCCGTCTGGATTCGGGTCTGAATCACCTCTCAACACCGGGGACTCGTGTGTTCGGCGCAGGTGGTGTGCAACAAGAACCACGAGTGCCATCCACACTACCACATTGATATGCAGGCCTGGTTGCCGGATTTCCTAGAGGAAAAAAGGTTAGGCCCCCAGAAAATCAGCCCCAGTAGCATCGGGTTTTTATTACAAAATTGGTAACACGTATCATAACTGCGCACAATAATATGGGAACTCGAGAGGAAAATTACAAGAACTGGATAAAAAACGTAATTATGCCATTTTTAATTCATAAAATCTCCAAGTTGACTATTAGGTCAGGATTTTAGGTCGTAAAGTCTCAAAGTTGTACCTAATTAAAAACAAAATATATACTCAAATATCATACGTGAGTAAGAAATTTTGTTCATTTTTATTCATATCTAATAACTTTAGTGAAGAGGTTATTATTTATTTATACAGTATGCTTAAAAATGAGTTTTTTGGTTTCTGGTAGTACTATCAATAGTTTGACATCACTTTTTGTGCAAACAATACTGACTTGAATTTTGTTTTTTACGGATCCTCCTCCCTCTCGTTCTCCCCCATCAGGTCTGTTGAAGTACGGATTAGCCTTAATCCTGACACTAAAATTCCATATTTATAAGATTTCGTAAAAATCTCGATCAGTTAAATTTATTTAGTTCTAATACTAATGTAATTGGCTAATTGCCAGGGCGTTGATTGCGAGTGGGTTTACGGAGTCCCACACTCCATTCCCACTTACGTATGAAATGGAACAAGACCGGAAATCATAAATATTGCATATCTAGGCACGTAGGCACCAAGTGCCTACGCCGAACTTATCATCTAATAGGATAAAGTCTAGGATCTAGTAGGATAAGATCTATTGTTAATAATGATAATATACTGCAGTAACATGTTATATAATTAATATGCCACAGGTAACTTTAGATACATTATCTATTTATTTCTATTCGATTCCTTTCGTTTGGACCGTCTATCATAGTAGGTGGCTGCATTTCAAGCCATCTAATCCATCCTACTTTATTATTATTGAACGACAGAACATCTAAAATATATCGTGCTTTTTGTACCCATCGGTAATGCGAATTTCTCGATAATTCGAACAAATTCCTCGGTCCCTTGAGAATCTCGTTTGGTAATTCGAATACTCCAATTTGAATCTTAGGTGTTTTCGTACATTTGGTAAATCGAAGTAATAGTGACGGCACGCTTCCCGCGCATACGCTATAATTCGAAGTAAAGCGGCCTCTACTTTCGGCAATTCGAAGTTTTTTAAGCAAGTTACCTATCTTGTTTACATACCTTTCTTCAAGGTAAACTAGTCTAAGACAATACATAATGATTTATTGAAATTTTTTATTCAAATAAAGGTTTTTTTTTCAAAATTCGAACTATTCAATAAATCAAGTTCTCAGTAATTCGGACTTTCTTCCCTTTTTTTTTTTCAAGGTCGAATTATCGAGACTCGACTGCAGTAGGTTTTCAAAAATAGGATTTAGTGACAGTTCGAAGTAGCGATTGAGCCACATTGCTAAAACGGTGAAATTAACAATAATTAAACTATAATTGAGGGAAGTTGTGTTTACTAATAATGCATTAGTTTGAAACGCAAAATGAAATGTATTAAAGTGTAATACAGGTTGTGATGTATTTAAAATTCTCATCACGGTGGCGTGGAAGGAAGGTGAGTGAGTGAATTTAGGTAAAGGAGAGAAAAGGAGGAAAAGTCGCAGGCGGCTGTAGTCAACCGAACATCTACGACTTTTGGAGGAGAGAGAGGTGGTGTGGAAGGAAGGTGAGGAAAAGTCGCAGGCGGCTGTAATCAACCGAGCATCTACGACTTTGGAGGAGAGAGAGGTGGATGAGGGAATTTCACCTAGGCGGCTGTAGTCAACCGTTCATCTAGGTGAAGGAGAGGAAAGGAGAGGTCCCTTGTCTAGGCGGCTGTATTCAACCGATCATCTAGACAAGGAGGAGGAGGAGAGAGGAGAGAGGAGGTGAAATTCCCAGGCGGCTGTATTCAACCGATCATCTGGGAGGTAAGGTAAGAGAGAGAAGAGAGAGCTGGTTAGAGGAAGTGTCGAATGAAGCTTGAGCGCCAGGATCCGGGGTTTTATAGTACTTGGGGGCCTCTCCCTCCAGCTCCTTGCTGGGAGCTGGTAGTGGGGCCCCAGGTTGAGTAACCCTGGGTTCTGTCGCCTGTCCCCACTCATATCTTTATTTACGGAGCTTTAGTTTGGCGTTTGGATATTGGTGAGAACTTAATATGATAGGAGTGTTCCCGGGAGGGACTCACGACAGAGGTCCCCCCAGTTTGAACCAATATTGGTGCTGAAGGCGCAAGATGACAGGAGCTGAGGGCTACGGCAAACAAGAGGTGGTCGCTGAAGGCGCAAAATGACAGGAGCTGAGGGCTACGGCAAACAAGAGGAGGAGCTGAAGGCGCAAAGTGACAGGGGCTGAGGGCCGATGCAAACAGAGGTTGAGCTGAAGGCGGTCCTTAAAAACTAGTAGTAACATGGTATAGGCAGATTATAAGTAGGTAGATGATAAGTAGGTAGAATATAAGGTAGGTAATATAAGGTAGAATATAAGGTAGAATAAGTAGAGTATAAGATATAAGGCATAAATATTGGGTGATGTGAGTGTGAGTATTTACAATGATGAGGATGGAGTATGTACAAGGGATGAACGAGTATTTACAATTGATGGATGAGTATTTACAGATGATGGAGGAGTATGTACAAAAGATGAAGGGGTATGTACAGAAGATACAGAGGTATGTACAAAAGTTGAGGGGTGCGCAAAAATGTGGTCAACATGTGGGAGGCGGTCGTGAGAGTCCGCCGTTTCCTGGGTGTGGTTAGTGTGTGGCGAGTGGTTGTGTGTGTGTGAAGTGTGTGAGTGAGGGAGGCGACCCCCTCTAACAGTCTTCACGTTAGTGAAGTCTGATAGAGGGGTCCCTTCACTGCCAGGGTGGCGGTGAAGGGGAAGAGCCGGTGGGAGCCGGTACCCGGGGCGTCGCGGAGAGAGGCGGCGACGCCGGGGTCCGGCGGGTGAAATGGAGGCGATGTGTGGCGTTGGTGGTGTAGGGCTGGGTGTGGGATTGGTGCAGTGAGAGTGGTCGGGGAGGACTGGGGCTGGTTTGCACCGTGCCAATGGCACGGTGTGGGGCTTCCCGTCAATTAACAGGGTAGCGGTGGAGTGTGTTGTGCGGATGACCTGAAAGGGCCCGGCATACAGGGGTCGGAAAGTTTTATGGATGCCGGGCTCTTTCAGGTACATGTGTGTGGTGGTGAAAAAGCGTTTGGGATATGTGGTGTCGTTTGTGGGTGTCGTGGAGTGTAGAGGCTCCCTGTTAATTGACGGGGTGTGGTTTGGGATGAATATGTCTGCCGGTAAACGTAGTGGGTCCTTAAAGGCGTTTTGTGCGGGGCTAGTTTGGTCTGAAGGACGGGCGGATGTTCGAAGGCTGAGTAAAATATAGGGGAGAGATTTTGTCCAGGAAGGGGAATTTGCTGATGTAGAAATGGCTTGTTTCAGGACCGAGTGCCACCGCTCTATTTTCCCGTTGGATTGGGGATGGTAAGGGGTAGTGTGGATTCTTTGGATCCCGAGGGAGCGTAACAATTCGGAGAAGTGGGCCGATTCAAACTGCCTCCCTTGATCGACCGTGACTGTCCGCGGACAACCGTAACGGCTAACCCATTGAGAGAGGAAAGCCGTTGCGACGGCGTCCGCGGTGATGGTGGAGAGGGGAATGCACTCCACCCAGTTGGTGGCACGATCGATCATCGTGAGGCAGTATTTCTTCCCCTCGGACGGGGGAAGGGGGCCCACTAGATCCAAATGCACATGCTCCCACGGGAGGGAGTCGGGGATTGGTTGAGGAGGGACATGCGGGTGGGCCGAGACTTTGAAGCGCTGGCACTTCTGGCACCCTAGAACCCAGTTACGAATATCTGTATTCATATGGGGCCAGAAGTACCGCGTCTTGATAAGGTCCCGGCTAGCCCGAATGCCAGGATGGTGAAGGGAGTGATAGTGGAGGAACAACTGCCTCCTCAACCCCGGTGGGACGTAAGGGCGCGGTGAGTCGGCCGTTACGTCGCACCAGAGGTCGAGGGGAGGCAGCTGTTCCAACTTGGATGCGGAAATAAGGTTGGAGAGGGCGGGGTCAGAGGTTGGATCTTGGTGGGATTTGATGGATTGAGGGGAAGGGAATGGCAGCAACTCCGCCACCGGCGCCGGGATAGGGGTGGGTCGGGAGAGTGCGTCCGCCACGCAGTTGTCGGCCCCCGGCAGATATCGTATATCGGACGTGAACTGTCCGATAAACTCGAGCTGCCGGAGGCGACGCGGGGAGGCGGACTTGCGATTTTGAAGGAGGGCGTGGGTCAGGGGCTTGTGGTCTGTAATGACAGAGAACTGCCTGCCCTCCACGAAGTCACGAAAGTGCTTTATGGCTTCGTGGATGGCGAGGAGTTCTCTGTCGAAGGTAGAGTAGTTTTTCTGGGTGGGGGATAAGGTTTTAGAAAAGAAGCCAATGGGTTGGGGGGTGGCGCCGGTGTGCTGTTGGAGCACCGCCCCGATGGCCCAATCGGACGCATCGGTAGTGATGGAAAGGGGAGCGTGAGGGTCGGGGTGGGCTAATAGAGCGGCGTCTACTAGGTCCTGTTTGCAAATTTTGAAGGAGGCGGAAAGTTGGGGGGTCCAGGTGATGGGGCGGTTATCATTTTTTTTGGAGGGTTGGGGAATGGCGTGTATGAGTGGTTGTTGATGTTGAGCGGCGTGTTTTATGTGTCTACGGTAAAAATTGAGCATACCCAGGAAGCGGCGGAGCTCGGTGACCGTGCGGGGTTGCGGGAAGTCAATAATCGCGTGGACCTTGTCCGGGAGGGGGGTGATGCCGTCCGAGGATACTTGGTGGCCGAGGCAGCGGACGGAGGGTTGGCCGAGGACACATTTGTCTGTGTTGACTAGGAGGCCTTCGGTGGAAAAGATGTTGAGGACTTGCTGTAGGTGGGCGAGGTGTTCTTCCTGGGTCTTGGAGGCGATCAGTATATCGTCGAGGAAGCAAAATACGAAAGGCAGGCCTCGCAAGATACTGTCCATATACCGCTGCCAGGTTTGCGCCGCGTTCCTTAATCCGAAGCCCATCTTCACATATTCAAATAACCCGAACGGGGTAATTATAGCGGTTTTCGGGACGTCGGGGGGGTGGATGTTGATGTGATGGAACGCTCGCGAAATATCAAGGGTGGAAAAGATAGTGGCGCCATGGAGATGTGACGAAAAGTCACGCAGGTGGGGGACATTATAGAGGTCCGGTGTGGTTTTCGAGTTGAGCCGCCGGTAGTCCCCGCAGGGGCGGATATCCCCAGTGGGCTTCTGGACGATGTGGAGCGGAGAAGCCCAAGGGGATTTTGAGGGGCGTATGATACCGTCGGCGATGAGTTTGTCGAAGTGTTGGCGGGTCTTCGACAACTGAAGGGGATGTAGGCGGCGGGCTTTTGCGGTGATGGGTGGTCCTGTGGTCTCAATATGGTGCTGGACAGTGGAGATGTGTGCAGAGGGGCGGCGCTGGGGACGGTAGTTGAGGAGGAGGCGTTCGAACTGTGTTGGGGGGTGGTTGATGGCGTGAATGAATCCGGGTATGGGTGTTTTGGTGGCGGGGTCGATCAGGCGCGCGTTCCGGACGTCGACCTGGAGGCCGAAATAGGCAAGAAAATCGGCCCCCAGGATCGCCTTCTCCACGTCCGCCACGGTAAACTCCCACTCGTACGCGAGCCCGCTCATGTGAACTGAGGAGCGGTACGTCCCGTACGAGGGGATGGTGGTACCGTTGGCGGCGTAGAGAAGCTGCCGGTAGCAGCGCGCCTGACGACGGAGGATGTTGTTGGGGAAGATCGACAGCGCCGCCCCCGTGTCCACCAGGAAAGGAACATTAGTTTTCCTGCAGCGCAGGAAAAGTCGCTGGTGGGTCGGTAGGGCGTTGTGTTTGATGGCGGAGGTGGGGACGTGTGGTGGTGGTGGCAGGTCCTCCGCGAAGGAGACGCGGGGCGGTTTGTTGCTGTTCCGGAGGGGGGGAACGGTGGGGTCTGTAGGGGGTTTGGCTGGTTTGGTGGGAGGAGGCTTCGCCTTGTTCCGGGGCTGAGTGGTGGCCGGAGGGGGTTGTGCCCTGGAGGCGGGCGGGGAGGTTCCGTTCCGTGGTGGGGGAACGGTAGCGGCGGCGTGAGTGGCGGCCGGAAGGTTGGTTGCCCTGGTGGCGGGCGTGGAGGGGTCGTTCCGGGGTGGGGGAACGGTAGCGGCGGCGTGAGTGGCGGCCGGAAGGTTGGTTGTCCTGGTGGCGGGCGGGGAGGGGTTGTTTCGTTTGTGGCGGGGTGAGGGGTTTGGCGGCGCTGCAGGCGTGGCCGGGAGGTTGGCAGCCGTGGCGGCGGCGTAGGAGGGGTAGCGTGGCTTAGCGGTGGTGGCTGTGTGAATGCGGGCGGGGGGGGTATGTGCATGGTCCCCCCCGTGTTGGCGAGGAGGGGGGCCCGCCGGATTTACCGGCGGGCGGCTGCGTTTCCCTGCTTAGGGGCGAAGGAGCAGGGGGGTTGGCACTTGCGGGCCTCCCCACCGAAGTTTACATGATAGAAACAACGGTGGGGGGGGTCCGCAGGGAGGTAGTCGGTTGTGGTGGGGCGGGCCGAGTTGGATGCGCGCGCAGCTGCTGGGGATCGACCTCTGCGCTGGCGGGGAGGGGACGCGTTGCGGCGCTCGGGCGAGCGCTGGCGGCGGCGGTCGGCGGACGAGTCGCGTCGGCGATCCGCCGAAAGTGGTCGACGGCCGTCGAGGGAGGGTGCCCGGCCGCGGTCCCGGGATTTTGTGCGGTCCCGGAAAGGCGGGGGGTGGCGCGGCGTACGCACCTCACTGACGGCGGCCGCAGCGGCCAAGTCGTGCACGGTGTCCGCGAGGCGCAGGAGGGGCTCGTCGGGACCGTCGAGATGGCTGGCCAGGGCCATCTGGATGGGGTGGGGAAGGGCACGTAACCAGAACGTGCGTGCGATGTCGGCTGTCATGATCCCCTGCAGCTGGTGTCGCAGCCGTCGGTAGAGGTGGGAGGGCTTCTGGTCGCCGAGGTGTTGAGGTTGGGAGAGGGCGGCGACTCGGGCGATTTTCGACGGCTGGTAGGTGTTGATGAGGCGGCTGCGGAGGTCGTCGTACGCAGCGGCGGCGTCGGGGGAGATATCAGAGGTCTGCAGCAGGATCTCGTAGGGCAGTAGTGAAATGATCCGGGAATATCGGGTTTTCTGGCTGCGGATGTTGGCGGCCGAAAACGCTGCGTCCACTTGGAAAAACCAAAGCGCCGGGTCGTGCGTGTAGAAGGGGGGCAGCGACAGAGGGAACGCAGCGGACGCCGTCATGACGTTGGCGGCGGCTGCGGCCGTAGCGGCGGCGGCGGCGGCGGTGTCCGATGTCGCAGAGGTCGGCGGGGAGAGCGTGGAGAAAGGGTTGTCGGCCAATGCGTCGGATGTCGCAGCGGCGGGCGGCTGCAGTGTAGCTGGTCGCAGGAGCGGCGGCGTCGGTGAGTTCGGGTCCATTTCTGTAACTAAAATTCAAAAATTTGACGTGGTTTTGAATTTTGAAATTCGCAATCGGCGGGAGCGGTGGTGCGTTGAGTTGAGAGGTGAGTGTTGAGGGTTGGGCCAAGAATTGCGAATTTAGACTGACTGGTTAAAATTTTGAATTTAAAATTTGGGACACCGAACTACTTGACTGGGGCGACACATGAGGTGGGAAGGTGGGAAGGAAGAAGGTTGAGTGAACGTCGGGTTCACCACTGTGATGTATTTAAAATTCTCATCACGGTGGCGTGGAAGGAAGGTGAGTGAGTGAATTTAGGTAAAGGAGAGAAAAGGAGGAAAAGTCGCAGGCGGCTGTAGTCAACCGAACATCTACGACTTTTGGAGGAGAGAGAGGTGGTGTGGAAGGAAGGTGAGGAAAAGTCGCAGGCGGCTGTAATCAACCGAGCATCTACGACTTTGGAGGAGAGAGAGGTGGATGAGGGAATTTCACCTAGGCGGCTGTAGTCAACCGTTCATCTAGGTGAAGGAGAGGAAAGGAGAGGTCCCTTGTCTAGGCGGCTGTATTCAACCGATCATCTAGACAAGGAGGAGGAGGAGAGAGGAGAGAGGAGGTGAAATTCCCAGGCGGCTGTATTCAACCGATCATCTGGGAGGTAAGGTAAGAGAGAGAAGAGAGAGCTGGTTAGAGGAAGTGTCGAATGAAGCTTGAGCGCCAGGATCCGGGGTTTTATAGTACTTGGGGGCCTCTCCCTCCAGCTCCTTGCTGGGAGCTGGTAGTGGGGCCCCAGGTTGAGTAACCCTGGGTTCTGTCGCCTGTCCCCACTCATATCTTTATTTACGGAGCTTTAGTTTGGCGTTTGGATATTGGTGAGAACTTAATATGATAGGAGTGTTCCCGGGAGGGACTCACGACACAGGTAAATTTAAAGGAGAAAGAAAGGAAGGCACCGGCTCATTTAGCCTACGGTAAGGCAGTCGTGCAGAGCAGCCAGGTGGTTCGGCTCAACAGCTGTGCTCAAGACCTGTGACGGGATCTGGGCCCTCATTGAGGCGCTAAACTCCACAACAAAATATTCCCTGAAAAAAACATGGAACGAAACATTCCGTATAATATAATAAGTAGTCTTCATTGGAACTTTATAAATGTAACAAAAATTCAGCACAAATAAAATTTAAAAAATACTGATCTGATCCTCCATCTCATCCCTATAATTAATACAGACGATCCGATGATCCTTTATGCTCAGAATTCAGAAAGAAGTTGATTAACGTTGACAAAGTGGATGATTGGTGATAAAGAAAATCTAAAATAGATACCGGTACGACTAAAGTGACTGGTATGCTGCGGACCACTGTATGATGAATCTAATTGGAAATCAAATTCATTTAGGGATACTGATTTTTATGGAATGTAAGGAACTAAAAACAATCTCTCGTGAATTTTTGTCTGAATATCAAACGGAATTTCGCCATCTTGATTTTTGGCACATCAGTCAATCAATCAGTCATTGCTTTTATTGCACAAACCTTAACAAACGTCATTCACTGTTGAAATAATTTCTATAAACTTCCAGTGATGATGTGATTACCACTATCAGTTTTTCACTATGTTTTGTATTACTAATAACTGTAGGTACATCCGTTTTTAAATAAACATGCTACATATATCTGTCTGCCTATCAGTTTTTATACGATCTGATTCTTCATATCCACAGTCATAATAGTTTAAATGGTTAATCAGCCATCCTATGAAAATCAATCGAAATTCAAATATAGCTACAAATACTCGTACTACCTGTAATAATACTCCGGCAAGTGCCATAGGTACCTCAGCTAGAGTTGGGAATAGAGTCACTATGAACGCTTTCTGCTCCGTTAGAAGTTCGTTTCTGCTCCGGATTTATCATTTTATCGTATCGGTTGAGAACGGATTTCTTGCGGTGAGCGAGTCCCCAACCCGGTCTTCTTCCATGCGGGTGTACTTGTGGTTATATTTCTCTCACAACAGCGGCAACTCCTGTACATTCGTTTTACTATTATAGGGTTGCCATCCGTCCGTATAAATGTCCGTATTTGTCAAATTTCAAGTCGACAATATGGAAGTATGAAAACGAGAAGACAAAGCAGTTTTCGTTTGTGTGAAAGCGCGCCGCTTTGTTACCCTAGTAACACCCTAGACAACACCTAGCTTGTCATCCCTCTGAGCCTCACCACAAATCTTCTTCACAAAAATACTCAACTTTTTTTAAATTGAATTTCTAATTTTTAAACATAAACCAAATCAACGAAATCAAAGGAATCGACAGTAAATCAAAGAAATTACAGGCAGTACTTGCCAAATACATTTTGATATGGTATTTTCAGGGTATTAGGAAGTTAATTTTTTCGATTTTGGTTTACCTATTATTTTTAATAATGAACATTTGTAATCGATCAAGGAAAAACATTTTGAGGTCTCTATACGGACGGCTCTGGATAAGTTTTTCTAGTATTTCCATCTATGTCTGTGGCTGGGATGCAAAAAATCAACCATTTTGATACGCTTATGCAGAGAAAATGTAGGTATTGCTTCTTTTACTTAGTTCTTGTCACAACTTATAGTCATATCTCCAAACATTTATAATAAATATATTTTTAACATTATCGTTCCTAATGCAATAAATTGCCAAGGTGTAGGTTTCTTAATACTTTATTTTTGTTGTGAAATAATAAACTTTAGTAATATATTGTGGTATTTTACGTTCATTTGAGCGTCCTAATTGTAGCTAAAGGACTTAAATAAGGCTAAAAGCTAAAAAAGATAAAGCTAAAAGCTAAAAAAATACCTAATTGTAGCTTTTACGATGGAACTATGGTGATTCCGTACTGCCTAATTAGCCATTCGCCTAGTGATGCAAAATCCAGCTGTACTACTCATAACTAGGGATAGGATTCGTATGTATTCACATGTTTTTTTTCTAGGCTATGTATCCATGAATTCATCGAATTTTATCACACACCTTTTGTGGTAAGCCACCTTGCAATGCGCACTAATCAAACAAACAATAAACCTTCGTTAAATTGGTGGTAAGCTGAAGGTTTATTTTTTGTTTGATTATTCCACGTCATGTATCCATGATTTTCAACCAGTCATACTGACACTTTTTGAACCGTTTTTAACACAGTTTCACAGTTCACATGTTTTTACGTATTTAGCTAATAATACATATTTTCAGATATTTTATTTATTTAAACGCATATTTTCAAATATCTCATTAAATGAGACAACTATTTTTCAAAGTTCTGAAGAACATCGCCGTTTGCGGAGCTGTGTGAACAGTATTTTGGTATTTTGCGTTACAATGTTCATTGTTGAAAATAAATTTTGGCTTAAGACACTCTGTTTTCTGGTGAGAAATGCCGCGAAATTCACACTCTAATTGAGTATCCGAGTGATGTTTAAAATTCCATTTTCTATAATAAAATAAATATTACTAATATCACCTGATTTCACAATTTATGTTGACTTCAAAATGTTTACCTATTTTTACATATTTCAGAAAATATTTTATAAATTTCACGTATTTTATGCATATTTCAAAAAAATAGATACATATTTTAGTTAAATATTTTGGATTTAAAAAAATACATAACCTTATAACAAACGAGGAGGTTATTTCACGACCTCTACTGTTCGTGAGTCACTGTTGTAATATATTATCCTATATGGAGCTCTTGAGCAGACAGCAACGGGCCTCCACGTTTTCCTTCGGGCTGCTCAAGAGAACTAGTTCTGTTCACTGGCTTCCGTGGAAGGACAGTCCTGCGCCGTTCCGGGCGGCGACGATATCCCGAGAAGTGGACGATTAACGGGGTAAAAGACCCCTATCGGTCGTGCCCTGCAAAACATCTTTTCAAAGAAAACGGCCAGCCTGAGGAAACAGGTAGAGCGCTCTATTGGGTCAAAATTGCAGTTGGGTTTATAACGGTAGGTAGCACGGGTTGGTTGATAAAGCGGTTTAATGACGTAGCAAGGTGAAGTTGTACCACTAAGGTTATCTAGGCGTAGAATTTAAATAAAATTCAGCTTTTCTCCCGCGCTTTGTCTTCAAATTGATCATACGATGTAATATTAGAATAAATCATTGGAATAGACAATCTAGTCTATTCTATATTATAGACTAGGGGAGACCGGGGCTGGTAGTCACTTTTTTCTTTTTTTTTAATTATTTTTTTTCTCTTAGAATTATCGCGGTTTTCTTTTCCTAACATAGTTAAGCGGACTTCATTCCAACCTAAAAACGTTACTGAAATATTTTAATATAGCCATTATTAGCATATCACTCCAAGTTTAAAACAATTGTCTCATAGGGACTTCTTACCCCGAGCTGGGGCAGGTTGTCTCAGTGAGTGGGGAAAGTTGTCCCATGGAACAATTCGTTTCAGTTTTATATTATCAGATGGGAAAACAGTCAGAAAGAACAATTCTAATGAAAAAAGGTTATATTATTTTTTATAATCTCAATATAAACTTACAAAACTTGAATAAAAAATATCCCAAACGATGAAACCTTGAACAATTTTCAAGCCAGTCTCGTCCATGTTCCAGATATTGTGGGGCTCGAAACCATGACGTTCCATCACTTTAAGCAAGTTGTCAAAAAAGAGATTGACGTTGTGCTTGTTAAACGACGAAGTTCTAGCAATACTCGTGGCCTGAGGTGTTCGAATAGAAAGCCTAGGGTGTCGTTTCATAAAATGAGAGAACCCTCTCCTGCTTTTTGATTTGCTGTCCAACTTTGGGGGATATTCTTCCCATTGGCCAAGGCTACATCAAATGCGAGCCGCCGTATTTCACAAGGTCTAAGCCCAAAATATTATGGCAGCAGCTTGGAGAATGTAGGTTTCAAGCTGGGCTTCCTCGCTTCCTCAATAAGGGAGAATATCAATCGAGTTTATTGATAACCAACAGCGCATGATGGGATGGTTACTTGATCGTTGAGGACTTCTTCAACGTCAATTTTTTTAACATACCGTTGTTTATAGTTCAGCCCTGACTCCGTTGCAGCTTTCCTGATCGAAAGTCCCCTAATCCTCACATCCCTCACAGCCTCCAAGATGCCCTGAGGGGTGCCTTCCCCACGACGGGTCTTCCTTTTGTAGGCCCTCACCATATCACTAAAACCAAAATACAGGAATCTGATTTTTTTTCTCTCAAATTCAATCGAATTATGACGTGAACTGTGTTGAGCCCTTTGCTTTATCTCCCAATAAATTGCAAATGTGTCTATAAAAATAATTATGCTAATCGAATTTATTGTAAATAGAACAAAAATAACATAAAACAATCGAAATAATTCGAATGGGGGCTAGATGTCACAATTTAGATGTTGGGACAATCTGCCCCAGAGCTGTGAGACTTGTTGCCCCATTTCTCCATGTTGGAATTTTTCAGTGTCTTGAGTACCTACGTAAGTGTTTGAAAGATTTGCTTCAGAGGAAATAGAACACTGAAAGATGCTGTCACAGATAAACGTATTCCCATTATTTTAGAATCAACGCTAAGAAAGAAGGAGATGCGAAAAGAAGGAGTAAATAGTATTTTTTAAACTCACCAAAATGAAAAATGAAGCAACGGCAAGGAAGACCAACGGACTAGGCCTCAACCCTAGAAAAGTTACTTGTGGACTGTCAAGGCTGAATTCAGCCATTCCCCCTTCCCCTACACCCACCACTTGTCCAGTTATCACCCCTGGGACTTCTAGCCCCGGTCTCCCCTATCTAGTCTAGAATCCATTTTAGACAAACTCCCAAGTGGTAATTCTCCTTATTTTTTTTAAGCTTAGAATGCAAATGTGACATTTTCCCGCACGCGCGCATGCGCAAAACGTGCGCAGTGTACACTAACTTCGTTTTTTCAAATGAGAACCCCTATTTTTTTAAATTTAAGATGGCATATTGAAAAGTACCTCAAAATCATGTATTATGGTAGCTCAGCCCATTCACAAAACTTGTTATTTCGACTTTTGTGGACAAACTGTGCACGTTTTGGCTCGAGCGAAAATTCGGGTGTCGATTCGTTTTTTCATGAAACTTCAAGAAGAGTCCAAATTTGCAATACAAAATAGGGATTCCCACGTGAAAAAACAAAGTTAGTGTGTATGGCGCATATTTTGTGCCCAAAAATGTCATATTCGAATTTTGCTCAAAAAAAAATTAAGAGTAGTTATCGTTTGAAAGTTTTGTCTGAAATGGCTTATTAAAAAATTAGGAGGAGCATGGGATCATTAGCCGAGACACCCATATTGCGCAAATTGAAGATGCACATCACGTTGTTCAGCGAGAAAAAACACATTAAAATCTGGTAAGATTACTGCGCCCATCAAACTCAGTTTTTGCGCACTCAAAAATTCGTGTTGCGCGTTATTTTTCATAAAATTGTACGTAGAATTCGAATCTGCAATAAATAATAGGGGTTCTCATATGAAAATTTTTGTCATGGTCTACGTACCCACCGATAGCTGGTCTAAAACGTTATAGATGGACAAGGGACCCTCTAGAAGAACGTCTTGGCTGGTCCCACAACCTGTGTATCCAGCGGGTTTGTGCTTGTGCGTTACCTTCTACAAAGATAAGCTATTGCAATGGGACGTATACAGTGAAGCATTTCAATATATTTCAACGCCTCGACTCCGGCGCCGTTACTCGCGTCCAAATTGCGCAGTTATTCCACAATGCGCAGTACGAACCCGCAAGATTACAAGTCAAGCGATCTTTATAAATTGTTTGGATGAGAAAGTCCAGCGAGATCACCCACTTGGATGAGCGAGGGAAGCGAGCGGACGCAGCTAGTCCAAGTATATTAGCGCGAAATCATATTTACAGTGTAATTAATTAATTAATTATGAGATTTCCAAAACACCAGTCGCTGGTATGGAAAAGATCAAAAATTCATCCATCAAAAAGCTCGGTTCATTACTCAAAATAATAAACCAAACATAAACCGTACTTGGCATTTTTCTTAGTTATACCATGAACCAAAATTAATTGAATTTGGTTTTTGGGTCCCATTTGTGGTTTAATGGACCCGCGAAGCTCGGCGTTACTGTCAGTCATCTCTAAGGGATGAAAAGTAGGGGTAAACAATAAACCGTTGTGTAATAATTTCCAGCGTTTTTTACTTAGTTATCTTGTACCTAACAGAGGTGTTTGTCTGGTGTGTTTCTGGTATTACGTTCACTAAAATCCTCTCAAAACGTCGGTAGTCTTATTCAAGTAGGCTCGTTCATCAACGACGTAATCGGGGAAATGTGTTTAATGAAATTAAATACTTGGGAATTCGTCGAGGTCAGGGGCGCTCTGCTTCCAATTGTCGCAACGTCGTAACAAAAGCACCTGGAAAAAAATAAGAAAATAAAATAAAACGAAACGTTCAAAAGAAGCTGGAGCTCCCGCCGTCCTTGAACTGTTTGAACGAAGCTTGAAGGGATTTTTTTCTGGTGAAAATGAAACTAAGGGAAATCTACGACGTTGCCTTCCACACCTGGGATTTTTCCTTCACAGCAACTCGTGGGCGGGCGCATCGCATTTTTTGGCTCAGCTCCAACGTCCGTTAGGGTTTTTTTTTCCTTGTAACGTAGAAAAACGAGCAAACCTGCAGAATGTGCGGAATCTTATTCGATAAACTTGTGAGAGATCTAGTGAGAGGAAATAACCAATTTCGTTATCTGTTCTTCAGTGGCCTTTCAACAGTTGGCCGTGTGGTGGAGGAATTGAATTGCTTGTGTTGGAGCGGTATCGACGTTTTCCCAACCAGACCTGTGTCGGTTCGGTAATTTCAGCGTAGCATCAAACACCCAAGAAGTTGGGGGATGGTTTTAATTGTAAATAATTTTCCGTATCTACGTTGAGGGTTGTACCCTCTGTAACCGTTACTTGGACACCAGGGCGGAACCCCCTTCACTTTGCTCCCTTCTCCTTTCATCTTCACAACCAATCCCAATCGACCACCTTTCACTTTTTGGGGACTAAAAAAAATTATAAGCTCACTGTCCATTGTGCCTTCAGTTATTGTTTGTTACTGACGATGGGTTTATCACCGAAACCGGTGTAACAGAGTATTTTTCGTGTTTTAATGGAATCGGGCAACCTTTCAATAACTCCGTTTTTATTTGCGAGTGATTTAGTCCGTAGAAGTTATCAGATAGGTTGGACTGTCTCACTGATTAGGCATAATCAATAGACAACAGCAATGGCCTCGCCTCGGTTCTTGTTCTGTCATCTTGTCACCACTGCTTACACTCTTCCCGTTACACTCACTTCGTTATCATTATTTTTAAAAATCGTTCATCCTTCGGCATCGAAGAATCCCCCGCCCTACCCTTGAAGTGGGTACATATTTACATCAAGGTACCTAGTCAGTAGGTACATTCATAAGATTCTCTCAATTTGCGGACCTAACAAGCAGTATGGTCTCACCATACCTAGCTGCTTGGCAGAAATTTTATTCTACTGCATAATAACAAATTGGCCATTCCTGCCGGTATGGAGTGGAACCATTTGGTCTTAATAGAAAATTTCACGTGGAACGGATACATAATTATATACCTAGTTATTTATAATTATTTTATGGGTCCTCAAATGGGCCTTAACCATTTTTCAGGTAAAAACTCACCTTTCCACCGTTTTTGAGTGTTCTAGAGCTTAAGACTTCGAAATAAACTTTGTAGAAAATTTAATAGCCTTCGAATTCCAATAATGTGAGATAACTGGAACTGGACATTTTCCTAGGCCAAAAGTTTGAATAATATTCTGAAATTTAACGCAAAATTGAAATCTTTCACAATCTCCGTAATACATTGAACGAAAACTATTTTCTGCTCGTCCTAAATGAGAAAGCTAACGATGAAAAAGTCCCCTAAAAGAAGAAAGGCCTTTCTAAAACTATTATAACGTAATCTTCTGCTTGATTTTTGCGTTAAGCCGTTAAGTCCGTACAGTAGCGCCTCCGGCGGGTTTCTCGAGAGTCATCAGATTGGAAGATGATCACATTTTGATGTTTCGAATTTCCTCCTCCTCCGACTATCCTACCCGGCCTTATTAGTTCTTGAATGGTTCCGAGGCGTTTATAAACTTTTTAGGCCTTCATTGTCTCGTATTTAGGAGCAAACAGTGAAATAACAACTCGAACTTAATCCTTGGGAAAAAGTGACGCGTGTATATCGTAGGTACCGCCTATTTCTTAATTCCAGTTTGTCTCTGAGAAAAGTCACAGTGACTAATCATTGAGTCCATCATTCCATCATTAGGTACATAGGTACACTATCATTTCTTCGAATCGAAATACATTCCCCATTTTATTTGAACTGCTCGTTCCGCTGGCCAGGGTTCATTTCTGAATTTCAAGTCGTGGGATCCAAATGGTTGTTTTTTCTTTCTTTTTGCGTCGCCATTGTCGGCTTCGAGGCGTCGCCGTGACTCCAAAATCTAGATTTACAGTAAATTTTTATGGCATATCGAGCAGTATCTTACACCTTCAGACATTTCTTGCGTGATTTTTAGCCACTTCTGAGGAGCCGAGGCCTTATCTATGTTTCAGTTTTTACATTTTTAAGACGATTTTCATTATTTTGAGGGCGAAACAGTCAATTTCGACCACGCTGGATACGAATCCATCGAAAAAAGGAAACTTCAGCTCCTCCAGGTAATTTTGTGTGTGTGTGTGTGTGTACGCATTTCTGCGAACCGCTATAACTCACGACCCAATAGTCCTAATTGGCTCAAATTTTGACGGTAGTTCTTGGTTAGGTCCTAGTTGGTCCTATGTGAATTTCGTCGCGTTCGGATCAGTATTAGATATTGCGCAGGCACGAACGTTAAAAACGTTGAACCGCCATAACCTTCAAATCAGTGGTCCAAACAAACCACCTTTCTTCAACCTGGTCCAGTAGTGTTCCATATATTAATTTAGATCGTTGCTCAAACCTTGTTAGTACAGGGAATGCCGTTTCTTAATTTACCCTATGGCCCGGATCGTTAA
Organism: Leptopterna dolabrata; assembly: GCA_954871275.1. Taxonomy (NCBI): domain Eukaryota; kingdom Metazoa; phylum Arthropoda; class Insecta; order Hemiptera; family Miridae; genus Leptopterna; species Leptopterna dolabrata. Next base: position 6,347,743 of record OX940986.1, on the reverse strand, counting down.
CTGAAAAAATCCTCTCTTTCGAAATATCCTACAAAATACTATCTACATACAGGCAGCTAATTCCACATACAGTACCAAGGCTGAGCCATGTAATCCATGGATTACTCTAGACCATAAGTTTGTTCATCATTCGTTTCTTGGATGTGTCGAAAACCTCAATAAAATAAAACCAAACTATTTCTAGAAACACGAATGAATGGAATGGCGTTTGTTTGAGGGGCTTGCGTTATTCGACATGCCTGGATGCTATCGTAGGGGTTTCTGCTTTCTGTTGGGGATATTAATGTAGTGCTAACTTGATAGATACGACACGTGTTTAGATAAAAAGTTTACAAACATTTGCAAGCAATTTGTCAACGTTCGGGCGATATGTCTTCTAGAAATGACGTATTTTTCGAGTAATTTAACTCCACCGACCTCATTTAAATGACTTTATCCTGCTGGTCGATCTATAATACACCTCAGCTTGTTCTGGACGTGTTTCTTGAAGAAATTAGTTCGAGTTATCTCAGGACTCGAGAATGAGCGAACGTGATGATCAACAATATTCTGACGCCTCACTGCAAAAGAAAAAAAAGTATAGGTACACAACAGATGTATGGCCAACTTTTAGAAGATCGTATTTCTGTTAAATTGGATTAGATCAGTTTTCGCATGATTGCGTGCTGTTAAGGCTTGATGATGTTAGCAAACCCTGGCAACACAGTGACAGTGATAGAATTCATCATTTTTCATTCTGTCTTTTAATAAGACAATGTTCCAATACCAAATCAATTTTTTATGAGTGTTCAAAAAAGGGATTGTACCAGCCACAGACCCAGATGGTCGTATTGATTGTACTGCACGAGAGGGTGTGGGAAACCTGGTACCTACCACAGGAAAATAAAAAATAATTTCTGGAAAGGACGCCGTTGCCTAGCGACATCCCCCTCCTTGCAGATGCCGTTTAGGGGGACCCTCTTCCCTCATCCCTTAATAATGAGATTTTCCGCCTCATCCCTAACGTTTCCTGGCAAAGGCAGGTTTACCGTCTCGGACCGAAATCAAATAAGCGGCTGCATCACCCTGAATGAGTCACTGAGATGTGGAACGAGGTGCGATTTCTGAATCATCCCTTCGAAGTGATCAAATGAAAACGATGAGGCTTCCCGGTAGTGTTCAGAAGTACATATTTCTGAGTCGTTCCATCTTCTTAACCCAGCGGTCTCAAGCTCGAGGGTTCATAAAGTCGAAACAATGTCAAAACAAAACAGTCCTACGTACTGTGACATAGGTAGGAGGTAGGTACCTGCCGCTGCGAAGAATCTGTCGACTAGGCCTCAGAATCGATCCTTGTCGAACGCCGCCTTCTGTATTCCTGTTGTCTTTCACCCTGCCTAATTCAAAGATTCACATCTGACTTATTTATTTATTTTATTTATTTCTTTCTTTCACGGGCGAGCCCAATTACATCACAACATTCAAGAGGATTGAAAAATATACTAATATAAGTAAATAATACAAACAAAAAACGCTGCAAAGTCCTTGTCACATGGGTTTATTATTCTATTGGACACACCTTCAGAAATTTTGGATTTTCATTTATTGTTTCCTTCATGTGAAATAATTTAAATAGATATTTCTGATTGTTTCCACCAATTTTGGACGCAAAACACGAATTAGGTACGCCTTTTTTTCTCAAATTATCTTTGATCACTGGTAGTGCCATTTCATTTTCTTGATTCACATGTTGACACGTTATCTACTGTTATTATACAAATTGATGGTGATTTCAGACAGTTTCCCAGGTTTTTGATTCATAAAAACTCGATTTTGAGAGCAGAACCATTGGTGGAACCTACATTTTCCACTCTTTGGTCAAAATTGACTTCATATTCGGTCTTCTTGTCCTAAAAAACATGGAAAACGATACCTCAAACGCTCATGTTACTAAAACACAAAAAGTAACTATTTTTATATCCATTTTCACTCGTAACACCCCTGGGTATATTCTGATCGGGCTGCAAAGTTTCGGGACACAACTAGGGCCCAAATGGAGCATGTGTGCGAATGAACGACTTTTTTAGACCGAAAATGAAGCCGGTACACGTGATACGGCCGGCGGACGGACATTGCATTTTGGTTTATTATTCTGTGAATAATACACCTAAGTATTTGGAATCTACTCACCTTGAAAAGTAAAAGAACAAATTTTGAAGGGGTTCCCCCGTCTTACGTTAATTGTGAGAGTGTGCCGTTTCTTCTTAAAGGAAAATATGCAGAGGAAGATGCGAAATGCTAAATCTGAATTGTAAGCCTTGGTTGGTAGGGAGGTTGTACACTTGTGCACTCTGCAACACGGGTAAAGATGAGGACACCCTGAATTTCCTGGCAAAATCGGTAGATCTATCTAAGTTTAGTGAGGATGGCAACGCTGATTCAAATAGTTCAGTGTAAATCTTGTTGCTATGCAACGAAACAGCATAGAATAATGTACTCTATAGAATCACACGACAGAATAAACCAAAGAGCACAGAGTATTCGAGGGGTAGCCAAATCCACGAGTCTACTCACCGATTTCATCACCAATTCGTGAACATTTTGATCAGTACCCTCTACCGTATGTAAAGTTACCATTTTTTCTTCAATTTCGAATCTATTTTAAATTGAATTGAACATGATTTATACTATTTTGAATCATCCCTCCGAATGAATTATGCGACGAACCGCAGAATGTTCGAGAGGTAGCCCCTATTAATTCTCAACTTGTCCAGTAATTTTTCACTGCCTACGAAATACTTCATGAAATATTTCGATCAGAAATCTGTCTTAGCTAACGCTTACCAACTTACCGTAGACTTACGTTTCTTCAGTTTTGAACCTCCATCTAAAAGGCATGTCCGTATTCCTTCTTGATTTATTGGGAAGAATCCCTCACTCCTTTCCTGAGATTTATTTGAATGAACATCGTATCTCTTCTGCGTGTTTTATTGGGATGAATTTTATTCCCGGTTCGTCGGAATGAATATATATGACGTATTCCTTTACCGTGATTAATGGCCTTATAATGGTATATGTATATATTCCTTCGCTGTGATCTTAACTGATATTTTCCTTTTCTTTGGTCCCGAGATTCGTTTGAATACATAATGACATCATGTATACACACACACACCTCTTAAATTCAAGTATTTATTTTATTCTAGCAATAAAGTGCTCCGAAGGTGTGTAGCTAAGCTCGAGGAAATGCGAAGGCCAAGCTGATTAAATGATTCTCAGCTATGGAATCCCATGGTACTATAATTTATCCCAGATTCTATAATTTTCTGTGAATTCATATTTGGTTATCAGTTGGTTACTGGAAAGTCATTTGTTTAGGTTGATTAAAACCACTGACTGTGTCTAGCTGCTAGCCAACCTGCATACGCTATCTTCTTGGTAAATTCACGCTAACTCATTAGTTTAGATAGTGTTATTCGTGTATTTAACCGTCGATCGCCTCTAATGACGAATATTGCTTCAAGTGGAAGATGTTTAGGAAAAGGGACCTTGCGGAACGGTTCCCTGGAATAGAATTTGAATGATTTGATAAGGTTTAATTGTTTAGTCTCAACCCCTCATATAAGCGGCTTAGCTTAGTTTTGCGCTTTTTACACGATAATTATTTTTCTTGAGCAAATACGTTTACGTTGAAACCCTTAGTACATATACACGATACCTCGAGCTTACAGAGTTGATTGATAATGTAGCTGGCTGTTAGTCTCACGATGATTCCATTTGATTTTCATTGTAGGTACAGTGAATCTCTAAAATACTTATTGAACATATATGTACCTGTGCATATTATGTGGATGGGCCTTTTATGACTCTAATTGAGTGCTCCAACAATTTATTACTTAACATACGAACTGCTCAGAAACACCTAGTTGAGTTAATTAAGCCGGCGCCCACTTCTACTTTATTCCTTCGAAGGGACACTGGACTTGCAAATAGTGCAGCAATTGAGGTTTGCGGAAACAAAAATTAAAACAAAATTGATCTGGTTAGGTAGTTATAGTGAAGGGTATATTAGCCGTAAACCTGGTTGGTTGAGTTGCGAATTAGTCTGAATTCTTAACTCAGTCAACGACGTTGATGATTTGCAAGCATGTATTATAAATACCGTGAATTTTTTTAATTTTTTAAAATTTAAATTTCATTTATTAAACAAATTACAAAGGAAAACATTGTGGTCCTAAACAGTAAGAAATACCGAGAAAATAATTACAGTATGTGATCTAATGACCTATACTGCACCTTACGAATGCTACTCCCCCATATTATGAGGAAACCCTCGAGCTTGGGGGGCGAGTCACACTTCTTTATTGGAGGTACAACGTCGATGATTAAGATTAATTAGACTTCGAGTGTTTTTACTGTGCTTTCTATACCATGCTTTATGGTTCAAGTTATGGTTCATAATCATTAAATAATTTTTTCATCAGCCGTTTAAAAGAATCCAGGAGTCGGGGCATCACTAATGTTCATGGACAGAGTATTAAATAAAGTTTCGCACCACGGTACAGACATGGCCGCTTATTTACTAATATCCAAAGTTTCGAAGTGACTTACTACTTAATCTGCATCATCCAGCATTTTCCATGTAGTTTTTTGCCGTTATAACTGGATTTTCAGAAATTTTTGTGTGAGAAAACAAGAAATTAAGGTCATACCTTACGCTTGAGTGTCTCCAAGGCAAAGTGTGTGTATTAATAACTCTCTTCGTCCTTTACCTCAGCTGTCTCCCATCCTCGACTGATGGAGCCCGGTCGTTCCTATCAGATATCGTCGATGACCTTTTTCCCCGGTATGACCTCAAGCTGGGTACGGCGTAGGTCCTACACCATCGCCCTCTCGTCTAATCTGAACTTTTCTTCTCACAAGATGACCTCAAGACGCCTAGACGTGCCTTCGTGTTGCCTTTCAATTGTTCTTTTCGTGCGATCAGAAATTCGCCGTCTTTTTTTCGAGATTACCGCCTTGACCGAGATATTTTCTTTGCACAAGGGCTCGATCCTTGATCGTGACAAGATACTACTGGGATCTTTCATTAAAAATGTGGCATCAATTTCATGATAGATAGCTATTGGTTAATCAAGTGACGATTTCCAGAAAAAGAACTAGCTTAATGTAAATTTCAGGTCGTCCAGAATCCATAATAATACATATTTTAGCTCTTCCTGAATCTTTTGGTGCCCTGTGTAAATTGCATGGATTTTAAGATGAGCTGCAGCGGATCTCACAATTCGTTCAATCAGACTTGGGTTTTCAGTGTTGAAAATCCTCAATAGTTGTTATAAATCTAAAAATATTTATTGGATTGCCATGTTTCATGTGGGCCGCGTAGTACAGCTGTTTAAAATTACATTAATTTGGCCTAAAAATAACTAAACATGGAATAAAAATAACGCTGCAAATTCCTTGTCACAAGGGTTTATTATTCTATTGGACTTACCTACAGAAATGTTGGCTATTCATTTATTGTTCTTTCAGGTGAAATAATTGAAATAGCTACTTCTGATGGTTTCCACCATTTTTGGCCCGTAAAACACAAATTAGGTACGCTCCTTTTTTTTTCTTTTTTAAATAAATTATCTTTGATCATTGGTAGTGCCATTTAATCGTCTTGATCCACGTGTTGATACTACTTCCAGTGTTATTATACAAATTGATGGTGATTTCAGACGATTTCCCAGGTTTTTGACTCATACAAAATCAATTTTGGGAGCTGAACATTTGGTATAACCTCAATTTTCCACTCTTTGGTCAAAATCGACTTCATATTCGGTCTTCTCGTCCCCAAAAACATGGAAAACGATACCTCAAAAGCTCATGTTACTAACATGTTACTAAAACACAAAAAGCAGGTACCTATTTTTGTGCACATTTCCACTCATAACACCCCTGGGTATATTCCGATCGGGCTGAAAAGTTTCGGGACACAACTAGGGCCCGAATAGAGCATGTGTGCGAAAGAACGAATTTTTTAGACCAAAAATGAAGCCGGTACACGTAATACGGCAGACAGACGGGATTTTTGGGATCTACTCACCTTGAAACGTAAAAGAAAACATTTTGAGGGGATGTTATAAAAATTTTTTACTGATTAATTACATAGGTGTTTACAGAATAATAAACCAAAATTGCCAAGTGATAATCACCAAGACCTACTGGACCTTGGTGTTCGCACCAAGACTTGCCAGAAGATCGCCAAATATTGTGTCGGATTGTTACTTAACCTCTCGACATTGAAATACTATTTGGCGAAACAAAGTACCGATGTTTGCTCAACGAAATTGAGTTTTCACCAAGACCTACCAGGACCTTGGTGTTCGTTGCTTGTGGTAATCAGCAAAACTTTTCAAAGAATCGTCAAATATTGTGTTGAATGGTTACCTACTCCTCTCAGTTAAGTAGGTACTATTTTGCAGAAAAAAATACAGATGTTTGCTAAAAAAAATTAGTTTTTCAACTTGAAAAGTGCTCATAATTTAAATAAAATAAATGTAGAATCAACAAAACACAAGGCATCCAAGTTATGCAACCTACCTATTTGAGTGTAGATAGATCGATAGATGTAACTTTTTTTATTTGCAGAATCATAACTAGTTTTACAGTCACCACATTACAATAAATAAACGGTACCGTAAATAAATAAGAAAAATTAACATAATTGAATAACACGGACGTTATTCTCAGTCACTCTAAAGTTCACATCAAAGAACTCCCAGACAGAATACAACTCAGCGGCGATCAACAATCTCTTCATCTTCCTCCTTAATGTCACAGTTGGCAGGTTCCTTAGTGATTCTGGGATGATGATGATTCTACGATAGTTGCGTTACTTCGAAATTCGCTCATTAGGTATTTAATGCTGCGTGACTGGAACTTTATCTTCCTTCTTCGTCCTGTTTTACGACCTACCTACTGATGATGGGAGATGATTCATCTTTGTAGAATACACAGATCAGTACAATCTTCGATTTCAGTGTACTCTTATATTGTTGCAAATAATACCATTTTGATTCAGTGACTCGAACTTGCGACTGTTTGCGTTTACTGAATCCTCAGGTTATCGCTGTGGAAAAACTTCAGATTCCTTCCCGTTAACCGTTCTTGTTCACTGAAATATACGTTTGTTAGGACTTGGTATACCATTACCAATACATTCATTTACACTATCAGCTCGAGCACACTCGATTATTGATTCCTTGGGCTGTTTGAAACGTCTTGAATCCAAAACTGTGAAAAATGTTCAAAGTCCTGACCAATTTAACATAATGCCTACCTACATTTCTAGCTTGAGATGTGAAATTATGTGATATGATCATAACAGATTTCGTGTTGAAATGCACCGTTGAATATTCATCGCCGATGAAAATGTCCGATCGTAAATTAATCGGATATCAACGTGGGACTAAGACGTAGGACGTTTCGTGCCTAAAGATTCCGCTATCTCAAGCGGTTTGGTTTGTGATGTCAGACATGTCATTGCCCCGAATTCGCGTATATTTCATTTCACCTACAAGTTTCCGTTTTGAAGTGGCGTATAAGCGATTATTTATCGGTAATTTTTTGTTCACTTTATCTGAAATACTTCATCCTCGTTGTGCGAGGATAGAGGCCGTATTGGTCCACATACGAATCCTTCTAAGATAAAAGAACCGAAGTTCCTAAGCAGAAATACACGTACGACAAATTGAATCGTGTAAATATTGAAAGTGCAGGTACGTCAGGTATTACTTGAAATATGTGTGTTCCGGCGATTGTCCTCCTCTACAGGAGGACCTTGGTGTTACCCACGGTGGCTGTAGTCTGGTGTCCCTATTACGGAGTACGTATGTCGACCAATCGGAGCGCGTTCAGCGAAAATTCTTACGATATTTGGTTTTCAAAATGGGTATCCCCTCCGAGGAAATCGACTACCCTTCCCTGCTAAGAAGTTGCAACCTGGTGCCACTCCAGCCAAGAAATGGCCTTTTTGAGAAGACTGGTGCGGGGCGCTGTTGGACTGCGCTCCTTTCAGTGATCACATTATCAATCCTCCAGGTCCAAATTTGAAATCCTGCGCTATTTTCCGTTGATTTATTCCCCCCACAAACTATATATACCATAGACCATTGTCCAGGCTCCCCTTGAGCGCCGCCGTGGCACCAAAACTGAATAGTGAATGGGCAATTTTCGTTGGTTCTCCTTTTTTTTGGCCAAATTCTGTTCAGTAGCGAAAATTAACTCTTACTGACCACATCTGATGAAGTGTTTATGTCGGAAAGTCTATGCAGAAAACGAGTGTGAAAGTTTGAATTTCTGAGTTCCCGGTAGAAATGAAGTACCTATCAGGTAAATTGCCGATTAGTTCAACTCAAATCCCGCTCAGAGCGCTAGTGCGTCCCTTAAATGATGTTACAGAACCGCAGTGGATGGATGGATGGAACCGAAAATTTATAAATAAATTTAAAACCAGTCATGATGAGTCGCTATAAAATTGTAGAAACCCATTTCAAAGAATAAAAATGTTCCAGTCATGCAGCATGGCTATAAGAGAGAAATTTCAAAGAAACATTCGTGCTATTGTGTAAAAATATGGCATAGCGAGAAACCAGACCACTTTTCGTAAAACTGTATAATTTTTTCTTGGTTTTAGCTATTTTTACCGGTTTTTGACCCCCTATAAAGTCAAATTTGGCCCACCCTTTTTTTGAGAAAAATATTTTTGTCGTCAAAATAGTCCCTCCCACACAACCAGGTGAATTAATATTGATTTTAGCCCTTAACACCAATTTTTGACTCCCAAAAATCCAAATTTGACCCCTATTTGTATGGAAAATAACTTAAATGGTATTGTTTAGTCTGTGCTCACCCGTCCATATTTCAATAATTTTATGTAAATTGTCGCCATTTTATTCTACCTATTTTAGCCGTTTTTACCAATATTTGACCCCTAAAAACTCGGGTTTGACTGACCCCTTTGGAATTTTTGAAAATTCTTCATCTTCGAACCCATCCTTTTGTTTGGCAATACGAATGTTTTGGCGAAATTGGAATTGTAACCAAGGACAGAAATCGTCTGGAGTGACACATGATTACCTATATGTTTTTGTTAAAATCTAGGGATAAATTCAGGATGCTCTGAAAAAATTTTCAAAAATTCATGTTCTGAAAATGTAGGACCCATTGCAATAGCTTCATTTTCTTTGAAAATTCGCTAAAAAAGTGTTTTAAGATACCCACCCTGATGTTCGCTCTCTTATTCTTACAATTCTAAATTCTGTATATTCTATTATACTGCTCAGTTCAAATTATTTGAGCTATTTCTTTGAAGTTACCCATGCATTTATTTTAGCTGCCTGATTCCATGTAAATTTTTGACAACTGCTGTATTTTTCTTTCTCTTTGTAATTGTGTTCGCCCGTATGTATTACCTAATAAATAAATAAAATAAATAAATTTAAAAAAATGCGTTATGTATTACTTGAAAATTCTCCGTTCGTTGAAATATGTTTGTACAGTTTCCAATATAATTATATTGATGCTGAAATGTTATACAGAAAGACTTAATATAGGTTGTAATTGGTTACAACCAGACAACTTTTTTTTACAATACATTAGCTCGTACTACTCATATTAGGTAATTTGTTGTATGAGCTAGTACACACGGAAGTCATCTGCACTCGCAGTCTGGTTCCTAACACTCCCAATTTTCAACTTTAAAACTTACCTTATTTCACTCACATAATAGTAAAGGAATATTAGCTGATCATCACAATTCTAAATAACAACGTATATCATAACTTTGTTATAGTGTTACGGTTGAAATTAATCTACGAAATAGAAGTAGGTAGGTATGTTAAACTTACGATTTACATAGTTAAGTATTTGTATACCTAAAAAGTACATTGGTTAGTCCACATAGTTTATGTGTTATTTTAATTATTTGCTATAGGTGTAGGTACTGTTTATCCGCACCAGTATCCGTCCTCTGTCTCTCTACTCCATCCCATTTTCTTCTGTGTGGCCATTTAAAAAAATATGAGTACCACTGTATGTAAACCTTGTACTCGTATTTGTATTTAACCCCTCCCACCCTTCAGATACAAATGTATATAATGTTGTCCTGTATTTTTTAAGCCCGATGAAGAGCAACCGGCTCCTACCAGCAAGGTAAGCTTCCTAACGGCATGAGACATCTTTTGGGAAGCTGTATTTTATTTTTGATTATTTACTGGATTAGAGCGGATTATTATAGTTTGCTATGAATTTTACATTTTACGTGGTTTAAAGTTGATTGTATTGTTGATTTATGGTTATTATAATTTTGCATCTTAGAGCAGGCATATTTTATGCATATTTCGAAGCTATTGGTTCAATAGCATGCTAATGGGACTTCCTACGTTAAATTATTATTCTTCCTTTTGATATTTTAGATTTTTCATTTTCATAAATAAGGATTATCTGCATTCCATTCAAATATGATTTTATTTGTGTTCATGAGCATTGGTATAATTTTTTCAACCCCTTCAACGTGCATGGCGTAGATGAAGTTTCCATTTTCTTAATTTTTGTCTAGAAAACATTACTTTAACTTCTTTTTTGCTACTTCGTTGCAGTGTATTCGCTATACTATGGTCTTAAAATTCAAGGATTTCGAATCTTCATGTCTCTCTTGAATTGTGTTGTTGAGGATTTGATATAATTGCGTCCTTAGCTGAACTTCGGTTTACCTTTGGCATGCATAGTCGATTTAGTGTTTTGACGAATTTTCTCTTGATTTCAGTGATACATGTGCAATCGTCTGCGATAGAAACAAAATTATATGCAGCGATGGTATACAATCTGTGGGAGGCCACGGAATGTGTTTTCGTTTCTTGGCCTCGTTTATTGTTTATTAGCGTTCTTCATACTTCTTTTTCGATTTGATACAATCGGGAGCTCGGTGTGACCGCGAAATATTCGAATCATAAGGAGAAGTAGGTGGAAAAAAAAAGTTCCAACCGCAAACCACTGTGAGGTTAGTGTTGAATGTCAACTAGCCATCGTTTCTCGTTGGTTTCGATGCTATTTTAACGAACTGGAAGAAATATTAGGTCGAATTTCTACAGGACGACTGCCAATCGTAAAAAATGCAGCCTTTGAAAAGTTTAACCTTCCCCTCGTTGGTTCCTACCTTGGTTTAGAGGATGAATGCTTTTTTGGTATCTAGTTAGTTGGGGAGTTTTGTATGAGTAAATAAAAGGAGGCAGGTCAAGACATAAAAACTGATATACACCAGCCAAGGAGGTATATAAATCATACCAACAAATTTCCACTACCATTTTGCGTTTTAAACATTCAGGAACATTTTTGGTTCCGTGTCTGCCTGTCTGTGGTAATTCTTTGTAACGCCCATAACTACGCGAAATAATGGTCAAAATGGGCTGAAATTTGGAGGGTAGGTGCGGGTTGGGTCACAGATGGTCCCATACCAAAATCATTGAAAAAGTACGGTAACTTTCGGCTGCGCATGCGCAAATGTGAAATAATTGAAACTCCCATAACTACCTTAAATATCATTGAAATGAGTTCAAACTTGGAGGGTCGATCAGGAATAATACTTTCATAGTTCCAAATGATTTTCATCGGATTCGTAATGTAACTGTCGCCTGCGCATGCGCGAATATGAAATGTTGGTCGTTTCTTTGTAACGCTTCTAACTACGTGAAAAGCAGTCGTAGAGGGCTGAAATTCCTGAGGGTACACGCGGAATGGATCGCAGATGGTCCTATTTCAGAATCATGGAAATTATTCCGTCTGCGCATGCGCAAACACGAAATAATTGAAACGCCCATAACTACCTTAAATATATTGAAATGAGTTCAGATTTGGAGGGTCGATCAGGAATAATACTTTGATAGTTCCATATGAATGTCATTGGAATCGTACTGTAAATTTTGTCTGCGCATGCGCGAACGTGGAATATTGACAGTTTTCTTGTAACGCTTCTAACTACGCGAAAAATAGTCGTAGAGAGCTGAAATTTTGAGGGTACACGCGGGTTGGATCGCAGATAGTCCCGTATCAAAACGAACCTACCCAAAACTATTCTATACGTTCTTGTGATTCAAGTGAGGAAGCTGTACTGCCTACTCGAATTGGCAGACGTTTTCCCTTAATATTCATATTGATGGGTGTTATGATTGAACCCCTTAATACCCCTCTTCGTCTTCGTAACTTTCTTGCGTTAATTGTGACATTTTGATTGTGACATTTTTAGAATAATTCATAAACAAGATGAGTTATTTGAATAAGTTTGGTATTTATTATTCATCGATTCGATAGGTCTTCTGTGTGCAGAAAACTTGCATTGGTATTTCTTGATTGTGGATATCAGGCCCTTGTTGTTGCTTCCCCTTGCGTCTTGCCGAATTTCATTACAGACCTCATTTGTGGAGGGGGGGGGGGGGATGACTGCAGTTCTTCTTTCATGACTCAGACTCGTCTGTGGGAAAACAAAGTCTCTGGACAAGGCCCGTAGGTGTAGGAGTGCCCTGGGCTGACTCACCGCACCGCTGCACAAGGGGGTCCCCCCAAGGTCCTTTTCCTTCCCAACATCTGTGGAGCATTTTAAACTTGTTTTGCTCAGCCATGTCCCCCTTCCTCCACCGAACGCCCCGGCTATTGCGTAACAGCCATTCATACTTTGGGCCACCTTATCTGACGTTCGTTCTCCCTTCGGCCCCGATCGCAATCTGTTTTTCTGCACCTCCCCAGTCGGTGTTTGTCTTGGTCGTAGGCTTTGACAGATGTACGGCCACACTGATCGTTTTTTCAATTAACTTCCCGATTGGGTAAACATCAAAAAATTACGTCGCTGACATGGTCTGGCTTGTATTTGTCCTCCACACGTTACTTTGCTGCTTAGTTGATTCACGGTCATATTCACCATCCTTCAGACAATGTTCAGCTCACACAGTTTTGTATGTAGGTAGGTATTTCATTTCATAAATTCTTCATTAGTGCCGTGATCGAATCGCAGGCATTGCTAATAGCTCAACGTTCTGACGACTTCATAAGTCGAGTTTACGCATTTCGCCTCCACTGATATCAGTCATGATCAGAGTGAACGTTATGAGTTGCTCCTGTGCAGGTCCTTGCCATGCCATAGATAGGCACGTTATGGGTGCATAAGGGACTCACAGATATCTTGCATAACTATTGTGATGAATTTAAATAGGCGTATTTCATCACGAGTGATGTGAGGATATGCCCAGGCGGGTTATGAGCGGATCACCACCCTTTCCTGGGATCTTTTTGGAGGTGTCCGTTGGTTATGGGCGTACCACCACCATGCACGGAATCTTTTAGGGATGCTGCCGGGTAAGGTTATGGGCGGACCACCACCAACACCCGGATCTTTTTGGATATGCCCAGGCGGGTTATGAGCGAATCACCACCCTTTCCTGGGATCTTTTAGGTTGTTTGGCTGTTGGTTATGGGCGGACCACCACCATGCACAGCATCTTTTGAGGATGGGAGAGAGAGGCGAGGTTAGGAAGAGAGAGAGTAGCCAGCGGCTAGAGGAAGCGTAGAATGAGGTAAAAGAGGCAGGCGCTGGGTATTTATAGACCCTGAAGTCGTCTCCCTCCATCCCCTAGTTGTTAGGGGATGGTGGGGACCCAGGTTGGGCTTCCACTTCCTGCGTCCTTCGTCCCCACTTCTGCGTGTTTATTTGCGAGATCTAAAGTTGGCGAAATAATAGTTGTGGGTCTGGGAGGATCCACGACAACTATGATGGAAGATATGCTGCAATGCCATCATAATTTACTGATTGCTCCAATCAAATCATCCAGTATCTTTGGTGTAGGTAAAACTATGCCAAAGCTTGAAATTTTATATCAGATTCATATGCAGCTAGCGCGCATCGGCGTGTGACTATCACATATTGCTCGTTTCGTCGCTGCTTCAATTATAGGTTTGTTCTCAGAGGCCATCTGGCGGTCAGAAAGGCGTGGGGCCGTTCGCAGTGATTCTCGGGCTCTTTTCTGACTGTATAGAGTCTCTATCCAAAGCCAGTTTTCTGATCGTCATTCCAGTCCTCAGAAAATAGGGCGGACAAGAACTGGCCATGCATTCCCAAACATTCTCAAACTCAAACCCTTCTCAAAATGGCATTGGATGATGGATGGTTTCTTACAGTTTTATAGGAGTCAGCTAAAAGTAAGAAAAATCCAGAACGAACCTCGTGAAATCAACCCCCCTCCCTCCACAGCTGCTTGGTTTTGGCATAAAGAAATACTTTTTCTAGAGAACTAGGTAGGCCTCTTTACTATATACCCAAATGACGTTTGATGCCAAATGTGTTTTCCGCATAGGTTAACAGCGATTGCAAATTCTGGTTCAAAAATCTTGGACGTCACCTGTTTGGCTGGTAAAAAATCGTTGATTCCGTTTTGATTTATCTTGTTTTGACTTTTTTTAGGGGCCGATGTCGTAGTTACATAATGAAAAAGGCTTGGCTGTCACGTCATGTGACGAATGCTTACTGTTTGATCAATGAGAAAAAGGGTCTTAGCTTGTTGTCCAGGTCGATTTTTTGGTCGCCATCCGTTTTGATTGTCGATAACTTCAGTATTCCCACACTTATCAGTATTCTCGACCTTACGGCTGTGCATTGAATATATTTCTGGTTCCCCACGGTAGGATGATGACGATTTTTCTAAGGAAATGAGATAATGCAGTTGTCAGCAGTTTGTTTGATAAAGGTGGAAGTTCAAACAGTTCTATATCTCACATAGTTAGACCGGAATGTTTTCTTGGTCAACATTATTTCAAGATCCTGATAAGATAATACACTGAGTCAACATTTCAACTTAATGGTATTTCATGTTTTCTTTTTACAGGAATTTTCCAACCCTGGTTCCGTCAGCAATGTGGGGTTCACGAACGCTCTGGCGACAGAGGTGGCGATATTCCCGCCGCCTGGTGCCGACGTAGGGTCGCCGCCACTCGAGCCCATCCTTCTGCCACCAGTTGGCCACTCACCTTCGAAACCTGCAGCGTTCTCATCGGCGGTGCCCGATGAGTCTGACTGGTTCGGTAAGCCACTTACTGAATCACGTAAAATATTCTGTAGTTGGAGCTAAAAAGGTCTCACTCGCCGATATCTGAGTCTAGGACACATCGGCAAGCGTGCACAATCCTAAAAACTCTAGTAAAGACTCTACCAAACGATCAACGGCGAAATCACTGGTACCAGCAGCGTAAGTGGTGGCGCCGAATGTGGTATATTTTAGAGGTTCGCACTCTTCAAGACCCAAAATTTAGTCGGTTTTTTGCATTTGCGCTCGAGCGCCATTGTGACACCAAAACTAAATAGCGAATGAGCAGTTTTCGTAGGTTACAGATTCTCCTTTTTTTGGCCAGTTCAAAAGCGGAAAAAATGACATTTACTGACCACGTAATGGGGTTTTTATGTCGGAAAGTGTGAAATTTTAATTTCTGAGTTCCCTCTAGAAATCACTTCAATCGATGGATGGAACCGCAGCTGTATAAATAAATGTTAAAAACACATCAAACAGAGGGAAAGGTCACGGCAAAGGTTCTTGGAGGTTGCCGTAAAGGTTTGCCATTTGTAATGTCGGATTGTTGGCCGCATTGAGAACCTTCGCCTCTGCCTATCAGATGTCAGTTGTAGACCTGATACGTCATTTTTTGCCGCATTTTTACTTTAAATCGTTTTAAAAAAGGCCGCTTATTTTTGAAAACGGGCTTCTAACTACATTCCCAAGAGGTTTTTTTTTTTTTGGGACGAAAATACTCTACTCTGACGCCCGAGCTGACAATATTTTTTATAATAAAACCTAAGGCCCGAAATTAAGTTCTGCCGGAATATCATTAAAGGGTTGGCATAAGCATTCCCCCTGCTTCATTTTCGAATTACTTCGTCTTGAGGCACTTCTAAAAATAATGATTTCCACTACCTACTAGTTCAGCGTGGTTCGAAAAGGTGGTTAGAAAGGCCGAGGTTTAACCTTTTGCCAAGTTCTGATGAAGACTGACGTATCATCAATTCAAAGTGGTATTTACAGTGAGAACGGGATGCACCGCTAGAAGTACCTCGCACCAGCCTGACCCATTTGGGTCGAACCAGTTGCGGTAAATATCAGAAGTTGATTTTCACGTTCAAGTAATCTAGGTTCTAAGGGAGCCGGAGATTTAATACAAGTACCTCGCAAGAATTACTTATGAATAAAAATGAGAGGTACCGAGACGGATCAGTTATTCGAAGACTTCCGGGTTTTGACATTCGGAACAGTAGGTCAACAAAATAACATCAATGAAAGTGCGCTAGGACATTCTTCACAACACAGCGCAGTTGTACAAGATCCCAAGGAAATTTCTTGTTGAGCTCCCGTTTCGCAGTACTGCTAACGGCCCCTGCATAGTTATTCAATGAACTATCTCTCGAGCTAAATTCCATTAGCAATGTTAATAAATTTAAAAAGGAAAGAAAAGTGATTTGTCCCGAAGTGAGTGCTACTAGCAATATTATAGTTTTTAGGCAACATTGTGACCACCTACTTATTTATAATTTTCCTCATTTGAATCTGGTTATGTACAGGTGTAAGATTATGTTTGTGTTAATTTTGCTGTACAGCGTTTATCTTTTCTTTTTTTCTTCGTTACCTACTTTTGATGTAAGGTAACTAAACCGTATGGCGATTTGCGCATAATATGACATGAAGAACGTGTATAATTTAGGTTTAGAATGAATACCCCCCCCCCCCCCCCCTACAGCACAAGGTATTCTTCAAGTGGGGAAAAGCTTTAGATTAAATTATTTTATTGTAATTCTGATAATGTTAGCGAATTTTCAAAGAAAATGAAGCTATTGCAATGGCTTCGAAATTTAAATAATATAAATTTTTGGAAATTTTCTTCATAGAAATCCGTTTCAGACCATTCTAAAACGATCCCTGAAATTTAACACTTTTTTATATGTATATATATATATATATATATATTTATTTATATATGTGTCACTCCAGACGATAACTCTCGATAGAATTGAGATAAACAGCTCAAATTTGCACAAAAAATCTATCTTGGCAATCGAAAGGCTAAGTTCGAAGATGGGCGAAATTGGCCTACTCTAAGGAGGGTTTTGGCGCATTTAAAGTGCGCAAAAATTACCCAAAAATCCCCAAAATGTTATTTTCCAACAAGTGACCCCTCATTTTAAAGGTTTTTGCACGCTGAACACGATGGTGGAATCGGATTTTAGATATCTTGATCCGTTCTCAAATTAGAGCATTTAAAGTGCGCAATAATTACCCAAAAATCCCCAAAATGTTATTTTCTAACAAGTGACCCCTCATTTTAAAGGTTTTTGCACGCTGAACACGATGGTGGAATCGGATTTTAGATATCTTGATCCGTTCTCAAATTAGAGCATTTAAAGTGCGCAAAAATTACCCAAAAATCCCCAAAATGTTATTTTCCAACAAGTGACCCCTCATTTTAAAGGTTTTTGCACGCTGAACACGATGGTGGAATCGGATTTTAGATATCTTGATCCGTTCTCAAATTAGAGCATTTAAAGTGCGCAAAAATTACCCAAAAATCCCCAAAATGTTATTTTCTAACAAGTGACCCCTCATTTTAAAGGTTTTTGCACGCTGAACACGATAGTGAAATCGGATTTTAGATATCTAAATCCGTTCTTAAATTAGAGCATTTAAAGTGCGCAAAAATTACCCAAAACTAGGATAATCTTTAAACTCTTACCCCCCCCCCCCCACCCCCTTAGAGTGGTCAGATTGAAATATGTGAGAAGTATTAATTGAAGACGAGAGTTCGAAGCAAAAAAGGGGGAGGCAAACGATTAGTACAACTCCTTGAATTTACCCACAGCGATCAAATAAATAAGCACTTAGTACAATTACGTAATAAACAAACGGTAGAATCAGGATGGACAAAACGTACAAATTAAAATAAATACGAAGAGAATATACATAGAAAACCAAATTTTAGACCGAAGTTTTCCTTTATTCAAAACCATAGCCATTAATTCGAATATTTCTTTGAAAATTCGCTCATTAAGTCATGCTGCATGACTGGTTTTTTTTTGTAAATGCACCCTAGCGTGATCTATGGAGCAGTACCTAACTACATTCTAGAGAACGGGGACCTAAGTGGAGGGATTTCTCGTGATTTTCTTGGCGTTTGTAGCAAATTCGGGTTTAACAGGTAGTAAATATTCCCTCAAAATTCCCAGTCACGAGACCCGTTCGGAAGGTCGATTATCACTGAGCACACAGTGTGTCAAATGCCGCCAATTTGTCAGCCTCACTGGAAAAAAACCCCTTTGAAAAAAACTGTTGCAGAAACTTACTTTATGAATCCGTCTCCTCAAACGCTATTTTCCCAACCCAGGACGTCGGCGACAAACAGATAAACATCTGGACGGTGAGAGTCTGCAGAATCGGTGGCGTCAGCGGCCGCTCAAAACAATGAGGAAACGCTGGGTCGGTTGGGGGTAATTTGGCAGAGAGCCCTCTATTCGCTTGTAGGGAGGCCAAAAATCTATTCCTGTGGAACGGTAAGGCGCAGCACACGTGTCTTTTGACGAGGTAATAGTCCAGTAGGTGCGCGTAGTTAAAAACCAATAGAATTGTTATGTAAATCGATCAATCTGGAATTTTTGTCGTAGTTACGTGTTCGATTGATTATAAACACGAATACGAATACGCAGTGTTGCAGTAAAAAATATTACAGTGGGAATAAAACATTGGGTAAGTTGTCAATACTGTTGTTGCACTGTCAAATGTGCAGTTGAAAAATCATAAAACCTGACTCACCAGTTAGCCCTAATATAATTGATTACCTTGCTAGGTAGGTATTTTGCCTAGGCATTTTGCCTAGTTTAGTTACAATTTTACTGGCAGCTGACGTTGGGGTTTGGCAGATTTGAGAGGTGTAATAGATGTAACCGAATGTGCTCCATCTTTTTTGCTGCTGAGATAACCAACGTAACGTAGCGGAAGCCTTGTGATCATTTTTGGGAGGAAAGGAATATCTCTGTCGCTGTCCTCCAAAATCGATATTTTGCTCTGCAGAGTCTTACCAATATGGCATACTAATTTAATTTAAAATTTTAATCCCCCGCTCCAGCCTGCAGTTTATTGCCTTCAGATCAATGTTTCACCCAAGGTTCAACGAAACCAAGGCGCTCAACCTCACAATAATGGCACGTTCCCAAATTGAAGACCCACAGAATCCAATGACCTCCCTCTCGGCAAGGCTGTCGACTTTTGACAAAAACGCTCTTTTCAAAGAGATAACCCCCTCCCCTCCTCCCCCAGTCATCGACTATAAAAAGCGCTCTAGTAACAACTCTGTCGTAGGTGACGAAGCGGCTATTGTTGCCGGTCTATCCGCCTCATTGTTGCCGGCCGGTCTCAAGTGCGTTTTCTTGGGCTCTTCTTCCGAAATTCGCCTCGGTGTTGGTTTTTCTTGGGAGTTCAATGCTGCAGAAAATGAAGATTTAAAATTTTTAAAGCCTCATAAGTGCACTACTATCGCTATAGTTGGGGCGTCCTTCTTGTGGAAGGACGATACTACTTTTCAGCACGGGGTCCTTCTGTCCTTCAGGCCCCTTGGAAGGACGCCTAAAGGTGCTTCTTTCTAAAACGGTATCTACTTCCAAAGGACCATTCTGATATGAAAATAAATTTATAAAAATTCGCTAACGATTGTAGCATAACAATTTTTTTCAAGATAAAACGTCCCTTTGGATGGGAGTTGACTTCTAATCAGTAGCTAACATTATACTATAAAGTTAGGCTTCCCGAAATAGGTGGATAAGTACGCTTAAAAATTATTATGCTGAGCCGGTGATAATGACTGTTCTAAAATTTTGTTTTGATTTAGATTTTTCTATTCATGTAAAGACTGCTATTTTGGTTTTTTCCTAAGTCAAAGTTGTATTATTTGCGTTCCTTTACTTATTATTACTCCTAAAATCGAGGTCCTCGATTATGTTCTCTACTTCAATCTTCGAAAATACCTTTATGGTTTTGTCTTTTTCTTGATACATAACATCCGTGTACACACAACATCATCAGCTTAAACCTACACGTATATTAAGAAACACCTTGAACGATATTTTCAAAGTTATCATCTAAGTAAGTACAGTTCCAGTGATCCTTCTTTTCATGTCGGAAAATATGGTCACCGTAACTATAGTGGTGACAATAGCAAAATTATTGTGGAGCACAATATTGGGAGGGTATTGCTCAGACTCAGAGTCTGTCTGTCTCTCTACTAGCTCGTCGAATTCGATCATGAACGTTGATTTCATTGTTCTTTTCTGAGACAATGTACTTTTCTGTTAGAAACCTATTCCTTGAAAGTTCGCTCATAGTACAGAAAAACCAATGCCAGTAGTTTACCGACAGCTCAAGTTTCACGCCTGTTCAGACGGAAACTGTTGTCACAACTTCGATTTGACACCCTAACACAATCCGACGCAGACACAAGTAAAAACAAGATATTTGACTCGGTGCCCAAATCCTGCAAGGGGAGCCAAACAGCCGAACTATTGTCCTCGCCGAAAGACTGGCCGAATCCACCCGATTTCGTATCATTTTGCGCTCTTATGTTGGAGACGTCAACCGTGAAGTGTCTCGATAACAGAATTAGCTCTTCCGTCCTCTTCTGTCAGATAGGCGGCATCGAACTAGTTTTTATTCAAGGACGAGAGGAAACAAGGGGATGATGTGGAGAAGAACATTGTTTACCTATTTCTATAGGGCAAACAAGCACCAGTAACAATAATATGCTTACAGAATATGTAGCTGTTGCTCACTGTAACGTTGTTTAATTAAGGAGATGTTACTGAGAGCTCCAGACACGATACCTAAAACCTAATTTATGAACGGAGTCAGATGTCATGCACGTCAAACTTCCATCGGCTTAGGGGAAATAATTCACACTGGGAAAAGCTGGGATGCGGAACGTTGATATCTTCGAAATTAAACTGATAATGGCCAAAACCCGTCTCCGACGGGCAGAACTCGCCCATTTCAATCCCCGAGCCAGCTCACGCGTCATTTAGAAAATTCCGCCAACGTTTTCATTAATTAGCTTGCATTTAAGATAATGTAAGGCGATGCGGAATGCCTTCATACACGTAAGATTAAAGGGGTGATAGTCTGACGTTGAAGAAGCACAGCTGGTGGGTGGAACTATTGCCTGTGGTGCGATCTTGAACTTGGCGAACAATTTGCAAAAACGGCTAGCCTAGCCTATTTAGCTAATTTAGCTAATATAGCCACTGCAGCTAGGTCTTCTTCTGTAATCAATCGTAATGATGTCATCACCTCGTTATTCTTACTCAGCAGTCCTACAGAGGCTCCATTTCCAATGGGCTGTGTGCACGTATTTATTTTATTTTATTTTTGAGATAAAAGTAGATTCCATCCTGAGAATTTCGACACCAACCGCACTGTCTGTCCTACGGTAAGTAGTTCTTTTTCTATGATTTTTCAAAGTTTCAACCAGTTCTGATGTCATTGCACCCCCCTCACGTGGACGGGACCCACCCGTCCACTGTGACGTCAGAATTGGTTGAAACTTTGAAAAATCATAGAAAAAGAACTACATATCGTAGGACAGTGAGATTGATGTCGAAGTTCTCAAAATGGAATCTAGTCTCACTAAAATAATTAATATAAACCGCTTTTGTGACCCCCATCCACTCAATTTCAGCCTCGTAGGTCAAGTAGGAAAGACTTCTGGGTCACTCAGCTGGTTAGGGAGGGGACGTTGTAGGTCAGATGGAATAGAAATTACCTGTGCATCACTGTGCATCATTCAACTGGAAAAAAGGTTCGAAAATTGTAGATTGACGATTGTTGCTTTTTATTCCCCCTTTTCCGGTGTAAAATGCGCACGGCTAGTCCCACAGAAATGTGTTACTGCTAGAATCTGTGCAAATACATCTTTTGAACAAAATCTATTTAGACGGAATCGGGTGGTTTCCAGGTAAACCACTTACTTGTGTTTACCTGGATTTGGTTTAATGAAGGTTGCGAAGGAGTGTCGCGTTGAGGATGAAGAAGAAGAGCATAGGAAAATAAGGCGAGGAATCCAACGATACCAACCGCGAGAAAATCGGTCCGGTAGTTTGGACGGAGAACAGACAACTTTCCATTTTTATTAGGGCGGCCCTCAGTAATAAGACGTCCTTACGTATTAGATCTGATCAGAAGAGGACAGCATTCAGCCGAGAATGAAAAGAACCACATTCAAATCCGTTTCAGATCATCCTGAATCCAAATCCGTGAAAAAATCGTAGGTGTATGTGTCTGTTCGTGTTTGGGGTACAGAATCTTGTGTGCGCTGCCAAGGCCGCAATTGTCAGCCGATTTGCATGGATCTTTTTCGTTCGATGCAGAAAACTGTCCAGTTGTGCCAGTGCCGGAATTTCGAAATTTCTATAAGGGCGGGGGACGGAGAACGCGGGATTTTCTGCAAATCTTGTGTCCGCTGCCTGTATTCTCAACTTTTGAAGCTGCCATAAGAGATAGGTCTTTAACACGTTGCATACGACGTGACGCCGATCGGCGTCATTCCATCCCTATCCAAGAAGACGGCATGACGCCAATGGGCGTCCTCTTTCTGTTTATTTTCAATGAATTGTTTTGAAGCCCAGCGCGGCTGGATAGTTGTGTAACTTTCTGTAGGCCTTCGTTGGATGATGCCCTATCAAAGGGCACCATTTTCACCGATCGGCGTCATTCCATCCCTATCATCCGATCATCGGCGTCATCCCATCCCTATCCAAGAAGACGGCATGACGCCAATGGGCGTCCTCATTCTATTTATTTTCAATGAACTGTTTTGAAGCCCAGCGTGGCTGGATAGTTGTGTAATTTTCCGTACGCCTTCGTTGGATGATGCCCTCTCAAAGGACACCGTTTTCCTGGAAGTTCTTGTCCTCCAGGTCTCGTATTGAATGTGTTAAGAAAGTAGGTAGAGGCCTAATCTTAGATCAATCAATCAGTTTATTCATAATATTCTTGGGGCGTTGTTATGGTGATAACGTTCCCTCCTCTGATATGTGACGGTATATATATGGGAATCCCGTCCATATTGGATCCGGGCTCTTCCCGATGTTTTTGACTCGCTGTTGAAGGGGCGGTCGATTCGCGAAAACGAATCGTCAACTCCTGGAGGCATTGCGTTACAATCAAACCAGTGTCTCCGGGGGCACCTGTCACACTGCCTCCCTACCTTTCTTGAGAATGGAAAGGAGGAAACTACGCTGTATGGGCGGCGAAGTTAAACTCCTGATCCATTACAAATATATAGGAAGTCAAACATGTACGTAAGCTATTCATATCGCGTCACTAGTCGAGAAATTAGGTAATTAAATTGTGCAATGAATTCATCATCATCATAAATCAGAGGTACCCATGCATACTTCCAGACGATCTGCAATGAGTGAGAGTGATGATTGATCTCTGGATCACCGTTATAACGGTCGTCCACTGTAATGCATGCGTCTACGGAGTGTTTATGATGATAGGATTTCTACGATTGTACTTTTTACGATGAGAGCAACACGTAGTTTCCTCTACTTCGGTAGGAGCTAAAGCGAGTTCCAGAATAAATTTTTGACTTGCTGAAATAGATGTTCTTACGTAATGCATTTAGTGAACAAATCAACTTCTTGTGTCAAACCGAGGTGTCTGTCCAGCAGAGCGAAAAATGTAGTTACCTACGATGTGGGCGTGTGTCCAATGTTTCATTGGAAATATTAGCCGTGGCGGTATTGCCTCATTCGCTCAGTCTCCCATACTGCAGTGGCATATTGCTCTTTGTCAGGTGATTGTATCTCGAACTGTGGGGACGTCTAATTTCCAGCTAATATTGCCAAGTTAGCTGAATTCTATCGAAACTTGCGCCTGACTGTTATATAACGTGATGTAGGTACAAAAAGTTGCCGAGGTCGACAAAAAAGGAATAGGACTGATCCAGATGTGCGGCGTAGGGCAGAGAAGAAGAAAGGAGAAGTGGCAGGGATGAGACCTCGGAGGATGAGCTCGTGTGTGTGTGTGTGTGTATTTCTGGTATATCTGAAGGCAGAAGTGGGACTGCCGACTTGAAGTGTCACTCAGCTCGCCGTAGAGGAAGGTTGAGAGGAAAAACCCTTCGGTGGAAGACACATTTTTGCTACCTCGTGGGGTCAGAGGACTGAGATAAATCTTGGGCAGGTCCCGGAGACGGAGGGGTTTCTTCTTTTTCTGTCTTCCTTGACCTGGAAAAGTAAAAAGAAACAATACGACGTAGAGGGTATCTAATTGAATGGTGGAAGAATAAAGCTGGCCGGTAGAAGCTGTTTGAAAAATGGGTTTCACAGAAAACTTTTTGGTTTCGGCAATAAGAAATCAGCTTAAAATATGCGAAGATCAGTCCAAAAAGTTTCCCCATCTAAATCTTAAACTTATGTTCCAACGAAGAATTTTCTTCTGTTTTTCAAAAAACTGGTCTGCAGGAAAGCAATGAGGAGTACCCATGTCTTCTGTTTATATTTTTGAATGAAAGTAGTTTCCATTCTTAGTTTTGACTACGATAAATAATTCTTTTTCTGTGGTTTTTCAAGGATTCCATCAGTACCTACCTCACAGTTGATAAGGGGGTCCCGCCCAGGCGGTAGGGGCGCAATGACGTGTCAATCGTTGCCGAAATTTTGAAAGCTCGTAGAAAAAGAACTATACATCGCAGGGGAGTGCGGTTGGTCTCAAAATTCTTAGAATGGAACCTACTTTCATTTAAAAATGGGTACTCCTCATTACCTAATGTAGGTTCCTATATGCATGTAGCAGTTTTTACCTAAAAACAAATAGCTACCACAAAATTACTACCTACACAGAGGGATCCGAAAAGTACGAAACATTACCTAATAATAACCTCCCGTGTACCTATTTCAGACTTACATTTGGACGGCATTTTGAGCAAATATTTCCTGTAAGCGACAATATTTTCAAAATCGAGTTTTTGGTATCGTTGGAATCGTCTCGTCTAGTGGAATAGATTTCTTGTAGTTCTGTAGTCCTATTTCCATTATTGAATGAAGTTTCGGTGTAAACTAAATGGCGTTTTGTAAAAGGGACATTCGGAATTTCGCAATTTCCTACCAAGCGTCAGACAGCAAGAAAACAGTGGCGATAACCTATCAGAAATATAACATCGTAAATGGTGATTACCATACATTCGCTTACACTCGCAACTTTGCTGTCACTTGGTAGGTATTTGCGGATATCATCTATGAAGGTTTTAATAATTAGGTGAATGCCGTTTAGCCGTATTGGTTTTTCAAATCCCATCCAAACGTAGTTGCGCAATAACCAATCGAGCGACAAATTGGCGGTTTAGTTGGCTTTTGCAATACTGGCTTGTTGAAACTCTATGGTTTTGCAAAACCTAATAAGCGATAAAACAGCTTAAGCCGCTGATTGTTTTGATTTTTCTTCAGACGTCATTAGCACAGTTAAGTACACTTGGGCTAACCTGTGTACTTCGGCTAACCTGCTTCCGTACCAGACAGAAGGTAAGATAGTATTTCACGATCCCCCCGCCCCAAATTAAAACTGTCGCTTATAATTATTTTTTGCTCAATTTACTTCGTGTTTCATGGTTAATCATTTAGTTCGTGCCTAATCAAGTATTTCAGCAAAACCTAGAAGTTGGTGTTTATCGGCAGTTTTCTATTTCTTGTCAGGTATCTGGCAAAAATATCAATGTTTTGGTTCGATGACAAACTTTTCTGACCGAGAAATCAAGAGCTTCTACCTGCACATCGACGTTGATATTTATGATGTGGAGGAACAATTTTTTTTGTTTTGAAGAATACATAATACATAATAAGTAGGTACCGAACCAAAATCAAGCCGTGGCAACGCTTGGGTGGTCTAATCAAGAACGCTGCTTCGAATCGGAATCAGTATTTTACAGAATGATTGATGACCCTACTAATGAAGTGAAGGCGGCACAACTGAATGACGATATGTTCTAATGAGCTTGTGAGTTTTAATGGATTATAAATCAACTGAAATTAGTCCAAATCAGACCACACAGTCAGAATAGTACCACTACAATATTACATACCACAATACTGGACAATATTAGTATTGATATGATTGAACCTATCCAAAATTATTGAAAGAATGCATATTTTGAGTAAATTTTAACCAGAGAGACGATAAACGAAACATACGAGGTCATTAGCGATAAATTTAATCACGTTTGTGTTTTTCAGATAACGAGCCAGTCGCTGGTTTACACAGCATTTAATTGAAATGAATCTCTTGTGGTATTTACCTTATTGTCACTGTTAACTGCGGTGATAAAACTGAGAATTGTTTCATTCTGCGGAGATACGTATATAAGAGAGTGGGAGTAAAGCAATATCCCGGTTTTATTGCGACACCGTCGAGTTGATGGTCCCTCAGTAGTGGAATGTTCCGAGGTAGGTACGAGTCGTTTTGGGAGATCTTTAAATGCTCGAATTTAACATAGAATTTTATGGTGACGACCGATTTAAATGAGTATTTGAGCAAAGTTCGGTTCACACGTAATCCACAATGAGGACGATGGACGTAAATATTCTCCACTGAAGGACAAACGAGGCAGTAAAGATCGGATATGTAAATCAAGGAAATACGGTAATCATGGATGGCGCGCGGTAACCGTTTGCGCGTTTGGAAACTCCATCAAGGAGGAATGCAGTATTCCTACCCTATGGCTTATTTGAAGAGATTCTTCATGTTTCACATAGGGATAAATCTAGATACAAGTCGTTTTTAATTGATCATTTGAAAAACTCTGACAATTTTGGAGTAATTCTTAAAGTTAAGACTTTTCAGTACTGTCGTACATCCACATTCCTTCCCAGTGTTTTGGGGAAAGGGGCTGCCTTCTGTTGAAAATATGTGTCTATATAATTAATTTTAATAGTATTGATTCATTTTAAAAGAAATTATTGAGAGAACAGCTGCTGAAGCATTTTTTTATACCTTGTTGAAATTCTTAGGTCAGTCCCGGAAGTGCTGCAGTATATTCGGCCGCAGTTGTGCCTTCCGCGAGTCACGTTTATCCGAGTTTATCCAAGTCCCTTACTTTTCTTTCCTCTCCACGTGAAGAGAACTCGAAGAGAAATATTAGGGTTAGGACCAACTTTTATTCCTTTGGGCGTCGTATGGTGAAGTCCCGGGCGGTACACCGAACAAACGAACTGGCCTACTTTGGTGAATCCCTTTTCTGTGGATAAAAGGTAACTCCGAACACTGGCTTGACCCGTGGGCTTGTATCTCCTATCTCCACGTTTTCTTTCTGTAAATATTACACAGTTCCCAGCCTTTCCCCGGTTTCTTTCGATGGCTGTTTTGTCCAGGTTGATAGGTCTAGTTACCAGTGCCTATTGTGTCAAGCATGTCCTGTTGACGTTGAATAACAAATACGATACTTCTAACCAGTGAAGGGCAGCAATACAGTGAAAACTCTTGGCTTGGATTAGTGAATAATGAAGTTGATGAAATTTGAAATTTATGAAGACAGAAAACATGAAAAATAGGGCCCAGGTGGGAATCGACACGGCATCCTTTGTTTGGTAAATTGAACTACAGCTAATTTTGGGTTTACTAACTCATCAGATCATCAGAGGTTGTAACAACCTGCTAATTCCGATTGTCTTACGAAAGCTCCTGACGCTATTTTATATTCCTCGCTTTCATGTTTATTATAGACAATAATATATTGCATATTACTTTGATTGTTTTGGTATGTCTGTATTCAAACCTGTACTTTTTTCATTACCTTTCATCTTCCAATAAATTCTATTTCTTCGACGAAGTCCCCTGTCAATGAGTGTCACTCCAGCCTACAGGCTACAATACTCCCTATTTTCGTTCTGTGGCCGCACCCCAGAAATATTTTTCGACAGTTCTCCTCTTGACACTGAAATCCTCAGGTTTTCTTTTTCTTTTTTGTTACAGTCGACGCCAACTCCAACTTTCCACGTCCGCAGTTGTTCTACCAGAAAGAAATCGGGAAAGGATGGTTCGGCAAGGTAAACACGATCCCACTCTCTGCTGACATTGTGCTTCAGTCCTCAAATCACTTCGGTCTTTTAAGATACTGGTTTTTATTATATTTGTACCCTTCAAATCTACAAGAAAAAGCTCGTTCCTTTTAGCGTTTCCAGTTCCTTTATCCCACCGAAATTGAGTATTTAGAAAGGTTTCACTGTTGTCACAAGCGCTTAGTTTACGCTCTTCATAGAATTTACGTCGTCTTTGCTCCACCATGCTCGTCATCTTTGAATAACTCAGTGAACATAAAATCTTTGGATGAGTAGCAGCATTTACTGTGATAATACGTTCATCTATAATAGTTCAGTTATACTCTATTATCTATTATAGTTCAGTTGTTCTTGAACTATTGTAGTCCAGGGAAATCGTGCCGGAAATGGGGGGTGCCTTGCATCAGATGAGGTAGTTCATTTTTTTGGTATGTTGTGTGTGATGAAATTTTAATGACATATTCAAGTTTTTAGCTGGAAATTCCTCCGAAATATAGTGAAATACTTGAAAAACTGTATGTTTTCGGAATTATTTTCAGTTTTTGGCGTATAAAAAGTGAAGGGTGCACCGTAAAGACATTTTACTCCTACCATAATTAAAGTGCATTAAATTCTGCGTCGAAGTCCTCCTTAAACATTCAATTTGGTTTAGGGGTTTGGTCAGAATCGGCACGAAAAACTAGTCATATTTTTCCTTTTGGCTGAAAAGTGTGTTGGCTGAAAATTATTACACAGCAGTTTATTATTTACCTGTATAGATGCCCCTTCTGCGTAGTTCACTGTTTTCTGTGGTCAATACCTACCCTCCTGCTCCCCAGAAGATACCGGAAGGTACCGGAGCCGGCCCAGAAATTACTGTCTCATAAAAATGCGCGGGGTTCAATAAAATTCGTTCATTAGTTATTTGTTGTTATTCATGAAGCATAGCGTTTGTTCAAGCGTTCTGAACATTTCAACCCCTATTTTTCACACCTTAGAGATGACTGACAGTAATGCCGAGCTTCGCGGACCATCTAGACCCCAAACGGGACCTACAAACCAAATTTTGTTAATATTGGTTCAGGGTAACTAAGAAAAGTGCGAAATATGGCTTAAGACGGACGGATAGAAATTTTTCTACCCCATTTTCGGATTCTACATACCTTGAAACGGAAAGCTGTCAAATTTTGTGGTTGGCGGGGGGGGGGGGGGGTTAATTTTTTTTTCATGCTCGATTCCGAAGGTTCATTATCGAAAATAATAAACCAAAACGGTTATTCCAAATGGAAAATGTCATTTTGGTAACTGAAGTTGTAGAGCAAAAAATTCTGCGTTCAGAGCGCCCCTATTTTAATTAAAATATTCAGCTAAACATTTAATTTTTTAATCACTTAAAACCACCATCAAAAACCATTTTAGCACATACCCACCTACTACATACCAAAAAGTCAGAACTACCTCATCTGATGCAAAGTAAAATGTACTATTTCCCTGGACTATATTAATACCTTCTCCAAATCAATTAAGTAATGAATTAAGTGCTTTACAAATCGCACAAGCTTATATTCGGAAACTGAAATAGTGTAAAAATTGAGACAACGGCAGGTATTAGGGGAACCAGACTTGCTTATCTATTATAGATCCGAGTTGGAGACGTCCGGAAAGCAAACTGAGTTCGATTTCGTGATCTTGTACCTTACCGTTATAAATTATTGGTAGCACTGGGTTCGAGACCATTCCAGAAATATCTGAATAAATTGAAACAGATTTTTCTAAAATGAAACACTTTCTACATTGTCGAAATCATGATTTGTTGCTCCCCAACTTGGCTCACTCACTCGTTGTTGTCAAAAATGCATTATAAACAACCACAACGTTTAGTGTTAATTATTTCATATAGAATTGAGCAGAATGCATCGCGCCTTCATTTTCGTTCCGCGTGGTTTGATTTTTCGTAGAGATTCACGCTTTCTGATCATAACGCGGAACTTGAGGAGAATGGAATGCGATCTCTTATTGAACGTTTTCCACGCACTATGCATGATGGGTCTATTCAATTCGGCATAGCTACTTTGAGAGATGAAATATATATAAAAGCACTAGAAGTTGTATTAACAGGTGAATCAAGGCAATCAGATGGCACTGTCCGTGGTCAAAGACAATTTGTAAAAAAAAAAAAAAAAAAATAGAGACCTAATTCGTGTTTTTTGGGGGCCAAAATTGATGGAAACCATCAAAAATAGCCATTTCAATAATTGCGCACGGAAGAAGCAATAAATGAACAGCCAACCTCTCGTAGGTATGTCCAGTAGAATAACAAACCCATTTGACAATGACTGTGCAGCGATTGTGGAATCTACGCACCTTGAAACGTAAAAGAGAAAATTTTGAGGGGGTGTTACACAATTTTTTTGCTGAGAGAATACATAGGTGTATTATTCACAGAATAATAAAACAAAATCCAAATACAAAAAAATCGTTGCAAATGATTCAAAATTATATTTACAACAAAAAATCTCGTCTTTTATTAATTTAGCAGCGACACAGTATCCCAGGCGGTCATAGTTAACGAGCGTTGCACATTGAACATTTCAGCTGGTGTTGTAGCTTCGCAACATTTCGTAATTGCGTCCTGCAGTTGTTGGATGTTCTCAAAACCTTTGGGATTTTCGTATATCGTTGATTTGATGTGGCCGCAGGAAAAGAAGTCAGGAAACGCAACTTCTGTCTATTTTTTATCAATAAAAATAACATTTTGGAGAATTTTATTTTGAATCTTTCGAATTTATCAAAGGTTACCTAATTTAGGGAAAACAAAAATCGACGTGAGAAAAGAAGATCATCTGGGGGAGGGGGGGGGGGGGGTCAATATTTTAAAGCTTTCCAGTTGTGTTACGTCGAATAAATGCAACACGGCTTTTTGACTGTTGCGGCCAATTATGCTCCAACCTCTACAGATTAATCTGAAGCGTTAAAATCATGAATTTTTCTCAAAAACCGTCATGCGAACCTCCACCGTATTACTGCTGATCCAGTGGTGTAGTGAATTTCACAGTTATTTACCTCAATGCTGTTACCTTTCCAGGTTGTGGAAGGAGAGGCCAGGGGCACCAAAGTCATAGTGCGGATCCTGAGGGAGGACGCGACTCCCGAGGAGAAAGCCTACTTCCTCCACGAAGCCAAACCCTACAGGGACATCCGCCATAAAAACGTTTGCCGCCTCTTCGGCCGATGCCTGGAGATCGATCCCTACCTTCTGCTTTTCGAACTGCAGAATAATGTAAGTTCCAGCGAAGTTTTGCGGCAAAGTGCGGTAGATATTGCAGTGTTGTTTAAAAGGCATTGCGAATGAGAACTATACAGGCATGTTCTGTCATGTTTCACAGAGAAGTACTTTTTGAATACAAGCCTCCCCCCCCCCCCCTTCCCATCGGCTCTCCGTATGCTGTTTAGTACAATCTGCTAGACAAACTATCGTAAGATCAGGAATGACGCGAGACGATGATTATGTCAGAAGTTATCATGAGTACCAGGTTGCCAAGTTCAAATTTAGCTTCAAGTGATAGCCTCAAAATCACCAAATCACTTCAAGTGACATTTCAGACACCGACAAGAAATCAGA
Source organism: Leptopterna dolabrata (assembly GCA_954871275.1). NCBI lineage: Eukaryota > Metazoa > Arthropoda > Insecta > Hemiptera > Miridae > Leptopterna > Leptopterna dolabrata. The sequence goes on along the minus strand of OX940986.1, from coordinate 6,316,001 downwards.
TACCACGGCAACAACACAGACCTTCCTTATAGTGGTCGATGACGGTCCGGAAAAGTTTTTCAGTTCGGCGGGTACTTAGGTAAAGAGAATGTTGTCCTTCAAAATACCTGAATTTATAAAAATGAATCTTGATATTGTGTGATTTATTTTATTGTTACTTTTGCAGAAGGATCTTAAAAACTTCCTGGTGGTGAACAGCGGGAGTCGCAGGGCCATCACTGAGCAAGGGATCAGCTTGAAGCTGATGACTGACGTCTGCGAGGGTCTCAAATTTATGAACGAAAACGGTTTCATCCACACGTAAGTTATGCCCATAACTATACGGCAGAAAGGTATTGAGGAGCTGAAATATTGAGGGCAGGCGATAGTCATCGGTTGGTCCAAATCAGTTGAGGAATGGACGTGGGTTGGAATTTGCTGCTTTTGTCCTCAAAATCGGATTTAGCACTCTCAAAAACCCCTGCATTCCAATTTTCAGCTCCGAAATTTGATTAGTTTGGCGGGAATGAGCTAAAGCATAAACGCGTGACGTCATCTGGTATGTACCTATCTTCCTCTCACTCGGTTCCCACGTGCGGGAGCGAGAGGGGGGATACATACCAGATGATGAATAATTTAAATTCAAAAATCCATTCCTCTACGTAGTCCATTCCTCCGACTGCAAGTTCTTCTGCGCATTTGCAGAATATTTGCCGAAGAAAACGTAATCTGCTCAAATTTAGAGGGTAGTTGGGAACTGGCCAACTGTCTGGTTCGTGAATATCTCAGGTCCCTGATCATTTATACAAACAGTCATATACAGATTGTTCTTGCTACTGAACTACAAGCGCCGGCTTACATCCTCTGTTATCGTAGACGTCAAATCTGTCACTTGACCGATGAGGCGGACAAACAGTTTGGACCTGTCAGTACGAGGGAGCACTGGGTAAATCTCCGGATCGACCTTCGGAAAGCGGTTTAATTTAGATATGGAAATCGGATGTAAGTACGACGCAACGAGAGAGAGACGGCTCCACGGGGAGAACGGACGCGAACGCCGCCATTTCAATACCGTCATTGAGCATAGCATGAATACGCGAAAAACGTATGACAAAATACTTGTGTGTTATAAAATGAGAATACGAAGGGGGTTGATAACGATTTAGAAAGGGGGTTTTTTA